>JAEMWC010000900.1:30000-50000 GCA_016490735.1 Pachyseris speciosa
TTCTACAGCTTGAAATGGACATTAGACGTGTTATGGAGCCTTACACTGCCACTAAGTTGAAGGTGATCACAGCATTGTGTGATTGTGTGAACATAATTATTGTCAGTATACATGCACAAGGTGGCCTCAACTAAAAGCCTGGTGGTTTCTAGAGGTCACCCTGCCACATATTGTACTTCTTATAAATTGTTAATGTATTAGAAAAAAGGCAAATAAATGATGATGATGACGATGATTCTCAGTCACCCATTGATCATAATTGTTCAAAGAGCAGTTAACTGTGTTGAGTGGATAAGTTACAATACACCTTATTCATATTCTCCATAATGAGCTGGAACTCGCTTGCACATGAGGCTTAAACAGGGAATCTTTTCATATGTAAATGTATTCCCCTGTAAGAGTCTCCATTTCATGCTATATCCAGTTCCATACCGAGATATATATGAATAATTTTATGCTCTATTCAGCTGATATTGTAGATAACACATTACTGGAACAAGCTAGATGCTTTGAACAGTGTGGGTTTGAATACGTGCACCAGAATGTTGCCCCTTTCCTTCAATGATAGTGGCTAAGAAAATGATTCCTGTCATTTCAACTATTTATAAATTATATGGTGTACAGTCTGTTGTCTTTCTTAAGGGTTAAACTTTTTGCATGGGTCATGCTGTATATGTTTTATTGCCATGAAATTATAATCTTTATTATTAGTCACCATTATTGTAGAACTTTGTGTGTACAGTACCGCTCAAAAGTAAGTTACCAGTCGCGTCGCGTTTCCTGCGCTATGCGAATCGTGTCGCGCGCTACGCGAATCGCGTCGCGCGCTACGCGATTCGCGTCGCGCGAGAGTCACTAAAGCGGAAATTTTTGGCATAAATTCTGGGTGATTTTGCAACGTGATATCAATTAAATTCGCTTAACACTTTCCAAATGCAGCTATTGTTCTGTCGAATTTGAGTCGTTCATACGTGTAGTTCACTTCTGTGCAAATAAATATAGCATCATTGAGGTCATTAGAAATCGAAAACTTGTAAACAAACCGACGAATGATCAATTGCGAATGATAAGCATAATTCGTTACTCCCGTTAGCGCTGAATTTAGTTGAATTTTTATCGGTTCTGTCGTCGATACGTTTAAATGGTCGTGTTTTCTAAATTCGTTGAGGACATAATCAAGAGCTAGTTCGGCACAAGCAAATGACTAATGACCGGCCGGGTTACTGCATATGCATTTTGCTTTCGGATCGCAAATTTGCATAAAACCGCAAAACTACTGTCTGTGTAATTTGAAACCTTCCACTCCATATGACCGAAAAATTCATGAGAAGCGAAGGAATAGAACCCGAAACAGAACGGAGTTTATTTTATTTCCTTCTTTGTGCACGAACAATTTTATCATGTAGAAATCTGAAGTTCATTCTGCCAACGGTGAAGACGCATAAGTTTGGGTAGTTTTATGTGAAATGTTTTGTTTATTCGACACGCCGGCGCTCAATCGTATATTTTCTACTTTGAAGGACCGGAACACATTTTCCTGGCCATATCTTTGTAAACTTGTGCAGATTTTAATCCAGTTGAGTTTGTCCGTGGAAAAAAGATTTGCCGAAGAATAACTAGTTCGGACGCCTCGCACGCGCTTAATTACGCTGGTCTTCTTATCTACGGCTCGATCTGTTTTTAATTTGCCGCTTGAAACTCCGTGCCGGCTCGCCAACATTTTCAATTTTATTAATGGCTAGTTGTCAAGAATCAGATGAATAGAAAACTAACAAAAAGTATCAAGCATCAGTCATGGCTCATGGACGAGCCGAAAAATTGGCGGTTTGATGTACCAGTGTAGGAAGAAGCTCGTGTCCAATGAAGCGAATTGAATGCGGCGCGACGACGGTAGAATTCCTCGGAATGTCTCCACTTCAAAAGACTGAAAAGCATGTTAATGTACATCATATTGTATATGCAGGTTTTTTTAAAGTTATTAATATGTCGACCTCAGTCTATCAAAGTTTCGAGGAGAAAACAGTTTGACACGGAATTTGGAAGCAAAGCACACGCTGCCCTTCTCCGGCGATGATTGATCGATTACGCATATTCATTTCTTCTTAGCGGGCTTTTGCAAACACTGGAAATTGACTATTGAAATCGACTATTGTTGCTTTACAAAAGGCATATTAAATGGTGAGAGAGCTTCAAGTAAACATACTTACAGTTTCTAGAACATCGCGCGCTACGCGAATCGCGTAGCGCGCAACGTGATTCGCGTAGCGCGCGACGAGAATCGCGTAGCGCGCGACGCGATTCGCGTCGCGCGCGAGGGTGGTAACTTACTTTTGAGCGGTACTGTACGTCCAAAGTGGTTCAAAGTGCTGAAGAAATTCAGATTTGGTCACTAATTAAACTCAACAGAAATTGGAGGAAGATAAGTTTAATCAGCAATGGAAAACATTTCACAAAATTATTATCTTTTGGATGGCAACAACAACCATCAAAAACTAAAACAGCTTAACACTATCCTGATTTGGTATTTGGTTGAAAACATTCCTGCAAAATCATGTGTATGACAGGGAATCAAAGTCAAATCAAATCAAAGTTCAATGTGAAATTCTGACAACAAAAGCAAAGCCTAAAAGGTTCTCCAAATCCCTCTTTTAAGTACATGTAATTAATTTCCTTTTTTCTCTGCAATGAATAGGTGAATAAGAAAAATGTTGTAAAGGATTTTGTGCATGTTGCCGGCCCTCTTGGTGTTACGCACTTGCTTATGTTATCAAAAACAGAAGTGGGGACATATTTGGTATGTATGTTGGACCAATCATTGCTACAGGGTTAAGTTTAGATGTTGGAAACTATAAGTAACAAACTTACCTAAATTGTTGTTAAAAATAAAAATAAGAATATCTATAGGGCATAATAGATAGGCTAGCCTGATACTGGAGCTGACCTTGGGAAAGGTCAGAAGGGAAGAAGCTGAAGGAATTTAAGTAGCAATAATATTTAACAACATTATAATCTGCATACTTTTATATCTCTTGTTTTTGTGAGGGTTAGAATTCACAAAATGTTGTATGCAATCATCCGGTTAAAGTTTCTGTTTCTTGGCTGGTGTTATATACTAACAGTTCAGTCAATCATTTTGTAAACATGTAACTCCTGGGAAATGGGAAAAGGGAAAAGGAATCCCTGCTCCCCACCCCCTTCAAAACCAACCAGCTATGGTATGTTTTCAACTCACACGTGGCTGGTCAGTCTATCTCTTAGTCGGTGAAGTACTGCATAACTCTGCACAATGCTTCTCATTCAGGCATGGTCTACTTAAAAATAATATTTCACTGTTAACTAGTATTTGTTTATCAAGGCATATATGCAAAATTGCAAGCAAAATCATCATAGATGTTACATTTTAATTATTTGGGCTCTCAAGGAGAAGTTCTCTTGAATTATTCAAGAGAACTTAGTATACAATTTTTTTTACTTTGAGTTATTGATCCTGTCTTTTTGGAAGTGGACAGAGAAACTATGCCAAATTCAACTCTGTCAGATTAAACGTGAGTGTTCTTCTTTTAGAGTTTAAGGAAGATAATACAAAATTAGTGCATGCACTGTATAATTAAGCTCTTGAGGTCAGCATGAATGTATTATTGTGTTGTTTTTGTCTGACCTGTTCAGTTCAGTTCAGTTCTTTATTTTTCTAATAAATATTAACAACAACAACAACAACAACAACAATCTTTATTATTTACACCTTTTCTTACAATTAGCATTACATTTTTAAAAGGAATTTAGATCTGTAAAAAGGGGAAAAGAAAAGCTACACTGTTACAACAATTTAAAGGTGTCTAGGGGCTAAATAAACTTAACCCTTTAACCCCTAAGGGGTCTCCCTTTGGCAAGTAAAATCATCTGGCGTTAGACAGAGTAACACCTATAAGTCACTCTCAGGGAGTGAAGGGTTAAGGGAGATAGTTTTTTAACCCTTTAACCCCTAAGGGGTCTCCCTTTGGCAAGTAAAATTGTCTGGCGTTAGACAGAGTAAAATCTATAAGTCACTCTCAGGGAGTAAAGGGTTAAGGTAATTCCCCTGAAAAGTATGTACTATTAAGATTTTTTCCAAACTTGGCATAATTGATATCCATGCATAGGACATTGAAAAAATGCAATAAAAGATGGGGTCACCACGCTTCTTTTCGCCCTGCGTGTCTGTTTTTCTGAGCGATTTTACGGAGTTGCACGAAAAATGTTCGAAACTTGAACAACCGAAAAAAAATTGTTATTATGTAGCAAAAACTATGAATAGTATTGAAACCCAGAGCCTAATTGTGTGTCTGGGCTATAATCTTTCAGTATAAAGATTTCAAATTGCCTGATCTTGTAATTAATATAAGAAAATTGGACCACTGCGTCATCATGTCATACTCCTCCCTGGCTCCAAATGCAGAGTTTCATGTCATTTATATGCCTTGGAAATAATCCAACTTCTACTATTAAACTTTTTTTCTCCTTAAAATATGTTTTTCGTGTGCCTATTACGAGTAAATAACACCAATAAAAAAGGGTGGTCATGGTGCTCGTTTCTTTGCAACACGACGACAAAGGGAAAATTTCGGCTGACAAAGCTCATTGTCAAGGCAAATACACCATGTTTCTAATGTGCGCGCTCACTGCGCGCGCCAAATGATGCCATAAATTATGCGCAGTAAGGATGCACCATGCAATTGAGAGGAATCACCTTAAGTTTTCTAGTTAGCCCCTAGCTAAGGAAAGGTAATTAACCCATTGGCACCCGTGCCGGCCAAAACCGGCCGTAAAAAACTCCCATGCTTCAAAACATTGCAACTCTCTCAATCGCACGAATATTGCCTTAACTGTTAGTTGTGAGCACGAAATGGAATGCCCTTTAAATTTGGATATCCAATAAATGCAAGAAACGTAGCGATTTTTACCAAATATGGCCTTTTGAGTTTGGACAAGAACGAAACTGGCCGTTTTTAACGTCAAAGAGAAACAACAAAAATGCCCCTTTTTGCCTTCATGTTTTTTAGGGAAATCATCGTCGAAAAACCAAAATTCAACCATCATAACGAAATTCAGTCCTTTTTCTAGCTTAGAAATGACTTTTTTTGTTCATATTCTTCTCCCGAGCGTAGATACAGCCTTTTGTTCCAGTGCATTCGGGCCTTCCCGACATTTTCAACATCTTGAGCGCATTGCATGCTGGGAACTAACGAGAATTTTTGACAGTGCCCGTTCCATCCCCCAATTCTTTCACATATAAACTAAGTCTACAGCCACTCCGACCTACCGCCAAATTTTCCTGCTCGTGGTCATCTTCAGTACACAGAAATTCCAAAATATGTGGCGGTAGGTCGAGAAATTCATCAATAGTCGAGTCCCAAAGGTACTAAGTGTTCGACCGGCCAAATTCCCAGTTCGTCGAGTAACAAGCCAAATTCAACAACAAAGTACATCACCTTGCTCGATTCTTTGAGAAAGTGGACTCTTAGCTACCGTCACACTTAATGATGCTCATCAGGCAGCCGCTAAAGATGAAAAATAGCTGTAAATTTAAGAGAAATCGCAAGCAAACCGAACTTGGGCCATTGTTGTCGCTTCACGGATAAAAAATAGCTACGTCAAAATGACGTTTTCAGAAACCTTGAGCCTCCAGTGTCTTAGGACAGCACCACTTTTCCCTGGTAGTTCAAATAAAAAGTCACGAATTACTATTCATCGTTTATAGGTGGAAAATCACTCCGAAAATGTAAAAACCTGCGGTAGTCAATGGGTTAAACAAATTGTAGCAGCTACGACAACAACAACACAGAAACAACAACAGATACACGCATTTAAAAACTAAGATGAAAAATAAGCACGTATATAGGCAGTTGTTGGCATGATTTTACTTACTGGATTGAGTTTTAAGAAGAAATTCTTTTAATTTGCCAGGAAAGGTAAAAGTGTTAAGATTTTTCAAGCTAGTTGGAAGATCTTGCCAAAGGTCAACTACAATTGAAGATACAGATTGTTTTCCAATGTTGGTTCTTGTGCACGGCTTATAAAAATTTTTATTAGCGGCATATCTGGTATTATAACTATGAATATCAGTAGCATACTGAAAATAGTTTTCAAAGATGTTTGGTAGTGCTTTGCTATGCCAACGATGTGCAAATTTAAGTGCTTGCAATTTAAAGATAGAATTAACTGATAGGATATCTAATAGGTGCACTTTCAGTATTCCTTCCATGAGAAGTGGCAAAAAATATTGTTCTTATTACTGTGTTTTGTTTTGTTTGTACTTTTTTAATTTGAGTTTTAAACCCACTCCCCCATGCAAAGATAGCATAAGTTATGTAGGGTTTGACAAGACTATAATAATGTTGTTTTAATTGGGCTAGAGACATATAATGCCTTAGTTTGCTAAAAATCCCAGTATTTTGGGCAATTCTAGAGCAGACATATGCTATGTGGTGCTTCCATGAGAGCTTTTCATCAAGTAAGACACCTAAATCTTTTTTCTATTACATCACTATTTCCATCTTTATTTGGTAATTTAATATTTATGTTTCCTGAATTCTTGTTAGGGGATTTAACAATATTTATGGATAGCTTGTTTAGATCGCACCATTCTTTAATTTTAGCCAGCTCTTCATTAATTAATTTTTCAAGATCGCAAATATAAGGTGATGAAGCAAAAACATTAGTGTCATCAGCAAAAATCCTAAAGTTCAGTTTATCAGAGCAGTTAGAAATGTCATTTATATAGAGTAAGAATAACAGAGGGCCAAGGGAACTACCCTGTGGTATACCACATTTCATCATTTGTTTTGATGACTCAACACTATTAAGAGAAACATATTGTTGCCTATTAAACAAGTAATTTGTAAACCACTTTAAGGGAAACCCCTTATGCCATATGCCTCTAACTTTTTAAGCAAGATTTGATGGTTTACAGTATCAAAAGCCTTGGCAAAGTCTAGAAAGACTCCGCAAGTGTATAGATTGTTGTCTAGGGCTTTCTTCAAATTGATGTAATGATTTGTAAACATGATTTGTAAACATGGTTTCAAAACTGATTTTTTATAACTTTTTGTCTTTTAGTTCAAATGAATTTTACGCATGTTGCTGGTGGTGACTTGAATTTTCACTTTATTTTTCAGAGATTTTGCCGTATTCCCAGAGGACCGACACTGGCTTTTAAAATTCAACAGGTACAATCTATAATAATATTATTGTAAATGGTACATTGACCAAAATTAAATCACATAAAATATTTACACAGAGTTAGTCGTACATGTATCTCTTACCAGCTTTCAACACAATATTTTCATTTACAGTGCTAGTAATGATGCTGTGTCTAATAACAGTTTATTGTAATGAACTTAAGTGTGTCTTTTATTCCCTTGCTCCATGTGGAATTGCAGTACTCTTTGACAAGAGATGTTGTGTCACTGCTCAAGAAACCTAAGGCATTTGGTATGCAGTTCAAGAAACCACCCCTGGTAAGTAAAAAATAATATAACTGCCCAGAGTATTTTTAATTATCTTTGGTTTATGAAAGAACAAGACAAGATTCTGCATGTACACTCTGGTTTTAGAGTAACACAACTTATGTCGGGTAGTAAAAAATTTAAGATAGCATAGTCACTGTGGCAGTAGTATTGTGCTGCCAAAATGTGAACAGGCTACATGTACATCCTGGTAGTCCTGCCAAAACACTGCACCTCAAACAATCTTTGGAGATCTAGTTTATGGTTGGAAGACACTGTCTAGCTGACCCATGCTTATGACCTGCAAACCATGACCTGCATTTTGTACTGGATACAATTACACTAAATATTTTCAATGCAGCTGTAACAATTACTATTTAAATTAATATTTCTGTAATAAAAGGTCAAGACTAAAATTCTTCTAACTATTAGTTGGAATACATACCACAATAACCTACCAGCCTTTTCTTTTTAATTTGAGTGTAATCAGTCTACAAAAATGATGACTTTATCAATAATCTTTTTATTATCATTGTCACTTCAGTTGGTGTTGAATGGTTTTTCTACTGACAGCCTGCCAATGAAACTCATGACTACAATGTTCCAGAACTTGTTTCCTTCTATAAACATCCAAAAGGTGAACTACACGTACATGTCTTATAATATTATTAACTTAAACTAATATTAACTGGAACAGCATGTTGATCAACCCACTCATCGTGAAGGGCACACCCTTGATCTAGTCATAACGCGAATGTCTGAGAACCTTATTGCCAGCACGCCTGTGGTCAATCAGTTTATATCTGATCATGCAGCTGTTTTGTGCTGGCTTACGCCACCAAGACCTGGCCTCTCCGTGAAGACTACTAGCTACCGGAAAATCAAGTCCATCGATATGGAGCAGCTGAAAACAGACTTGCAGTCTACTGCACTATATGCAGCGGACGATCCAACTACTGCTGATGAATTAGAGGCATACGCTAAAGAGTATAGTACCACTCTTTCTACGATGCTCGATAAGCATGCTCCACTAAGGACTCGTACTAGGGTCAGTAGGCCTCTAGTACCCTGGTATAGCGACGCCATTGATAAGGCTAAGTGCTCACGTAGGAAGGCTGAAAGGAAGTGGAGAAGAACAAAGTTGCTCTCAGATTTTGCTGACTACAAGAAGAAGAGAAACTATGTTACTAACCTCATGAATAAATCAAGGCAAGACTTCTACTCTAAGTTCATAGAAGATAATAGCATCGATCAGAGAAAGCTCTTTAGTGCAGCCAAAAAGCTGCTTGGTACACATAATGTGCTTCACTTTCCTGGTCATCTTGACAAGACTGTGTTGGCAAATGACATTGGCAAATTCTTTGTGCTCAAGATAGAACACATTCGACGAGACATTGACTCGATTTGTCTTAGCTCTTCAGATCGCAGTCTAGTGCCACCGGACAGGTTAGCTACAGATGTCACAGATCGAACGCTGCGCTCTTTTGATACCCTGAGCGAGAGCAATGTGTGTGACCTTATTAAGAACTCTGCCAAAAAGTCGTGCTTACTGGATCCATTGCCGTCTAATCTGGTCTGTGACTCATTGGAGGTTTTACTGCCTGTTATCACGAAAATGGTAAATGCATCTCTGTCTACTGCACACTTCCCTTCCGAGTGGAAGGAAGCGATCATAAACCCTTTGTTAAAAAAGGGAGCCAAGGACTCTGCTCACAAAAACTTGCGATCAGTCAGTAATCTATCATTTGTATCCAAGATTACCGAGAGGGCAGTATTTGACCAGGTGTACACCCACGTTACGGATAACGAACTATTTCCTGTATTGCAGTCGGCTTATAGGAAATCACACAGTACTGAGATGGCGCTGCTTAAAATAGTTAACGACATCCTGCTTGACATGAATCGCCAGCACGTGTCTCTGCTCATACTGCTTGATTTAAGTGCAGCGTTTGACACGGTGGACCACACCATTCTCCTGCGGCGCCTAGAAACGTCCTTTGGTGTCACAGGAGATGCTCTCAAGTGGTTCACCTCCTACTTGTCTGGCCGCTCTCAGCGTGTTGCGGTTAACGGCAAACTGTCAGGCAGATCTCACCTATCATTTGGTGTTCCTCAAGGGTCATGTCTAGGACCGCTACTTTTTTCTGTCTATGCTAGTAAGCTGTTTGAAGTTATTAAGACCCATCTACCAAACGTCCATGCATATGCAGATGACACTCAACTTTACCTGTCGTTCAAGCCAGGCAGTTTTGAAAGTGAGATGGGGGCAAAGTGTGCTATGGAGTGGTGTATTAGGGCTGTGAGAGCGTGGATGGTCGAAGATAAGTTGAAGCTGAATGAAGAGAAGACTGAGTTCATGCTCATTGGAACTCGCCAGCAACTTAGTAAAATCTGAACTGATAGTCTTTTAGTTGGTGACACGCCTATACCTTCAGTTACTGAAGCTAGGAATTTAGGTGTCTGGTTTGACTCTAATCTCCATTTTCACAACCACATAAACAAGACATGCCAGTTAGCTTTCTTTTCATTGTACAACATTAGGCGTATCAGAAAATACCTCCCTTTTGAAGCTGCAAAGACTTTACTACAAGCTTCAGTCATAAGTTGTATGGACTATTGCAACTCGCTATTATATGGTCTGCCAGCTATACAAGTCATATTCATAAATTGCAACGTGTACAAAATGCAGCTGCCAGGTTACTGACCAACACGCCGCGCTATGCGCACATCACACCTGTCATGATAGAGCTTCATTGGTTGCCTGTTAAGGTGGCTGGTACCAGTTCTACTCGCGTGGAAAGTCTGGCCACTAGCGCGCGTCACACTTTACACGCACGAGATTTGAAGAACGAGAAAAACAAAAACAAAGATGGCGGCGCGAAGCTTTCTTCGAGCAAGGCTACGTTTGTCCTGCTCAGAACGAAGTTCGCGTTTATCTGAGGCCGTATGTACTCCATCGACTTAAATTAATTCAATTTACATAGGAAAATTTGCTTCCGGAGATTGATAATGCATATTAAAGTTCCAAAGAGAAAATTTCCACCTCTACTGCGATCGATCGTGTCGGGAACCGGGAGGATGAGGAGCTGGAAAGTAATTATAAAACTGCAAAAGTGGGATAGCACTTCAATTTTACTTACAGGTAGTACAGCTCAACATTCTATCATTACTATGCCTCACCACCTCCTGTTGTTTGTCGTGAATCACATCTGCACTTGTGTCAGAATTGCATGCAGTTGACATGTGTTCTGTGAGCAATTTAGTAAATTCCACGCTTTTGCTTGGTGTTATTTAACATAAATATGCTTAGTCATGCCACAAGTTGTGGAGAAATTCTTTTAAGTGAGCCCAAACGTTTGGCCAAACAGTAAAAGACAACAACTGTGGACTATTAAAATCCACCGTACTGAAATCAACTCAGTGCGTGGACTGCAAACAGAGCTACGGTAGGTGCCTGCGCGTGTACGCGTAATGGCTAGCGGCAGTCAGTAAAATGCATGAGCAAATGTCGATCTTTTAGAATCCAGATTTTGAAATGCGTGAAAACGCGCGTGGAAATTGCTCAACTCACGCAGGTTTTTGCGAAAAAACTAGCCCGGTGACCCCCTTTTTTATTGTTTTAATACTTTTGTCTTGTAAAGAGGAAACGTCACACAAAATTCAAGAAAATTCTATCAGAAAAATTTTACACTACTCATAAATTGCCTTTTCTCGCGTTTATAAAATATCCGCTTGATAAGTTCCTTTTCAAATGACAAAAGCAATCACGTGAAAAAAATAGGGGTCACCGAGTTAGTTTTCAAATTATAAGTGCCAGAAGCTTAAATGCAGCTCTGAGTAACCCTCAAGTACCGTTGCCATGGTAATTGTTATTTTCGGTCAACGACTAAATGTATAATTTAAACTTGCGAAAGTTTTCTTTCGGCCTTGGTTTGCCTTTGTGTTCTTTTCTCTCAAAGTTTACGTCGTGAAAAAGCTGAAAACTGGTACTAGCCACCTTAAATTTAGAATTATTTTTAAGTTCAATTTAACAATTTTTAAAGCTCTTCATGGTCTTGCACCAGCCTATCTTAGCAACCTTTTATCTTTTAAACACTCTAATTATAATTTAAGATCAAATAATAATAATATTCTTGCCTGGCCCGCAGTAAAATCAGCCAAGACCAGTGGAGAGGGAGCCTTCTCGGTTGCTGCTCCAGTTTTATGGAATGCCTTGCCGCCAAGCCTTAGGGCTATGGATAATATTATCATATTTAAGAGAGAGCTCAAAACGCATCTTTTTAGGCAAGCGTATTTTATTAATGTTTAGATTTTATATTTCTGTGTGATGTGATTTTTATTTCTGTAATTATAATATAATTAGCACTCTAGATATAGTTTTACATTTTTAGCATAGTTAATTTAATTTTTAATGATTTTTTATCAATTGTAAAGCGCATTAGATCATATATTTTTAATGAATTTTGCGCTATAATATAAGTATTACTAACAAGTTTATTTATTTATTTTTAACACTTAAACTGGTATATTTGTCTAAATATAAATGCCATAATCTATTTGACAAGTGTAGTTAAGTGTCTGGAAAAAATATATTCAAAATGTTGCTGATTTTCTTCATCTCTCCATCCAAGGTGCAACTCTCTGAGATTAGACGATGCATCTTGCTAAGCTACAGCTCAGATACAAAAACTATAGACTTCAGACATTAGTAAGTAACCCCTAGTCTCCCTCGCAGCCATTTTTTGGGCTGTCATATGGGATGTGATATAGACAGTGTATATACAGTGTTTCCACCAGACTGTGCCAAAGATGAAGAAAGGGCTGATTTGGCTCTTACCTTTTACAAGTCTGAAGGCATACACAGACGTAGTATTGTAAAAATTATTCCTTTTTAATTCAATAGCGGTTTTCAATAGAGAACACCACCAAAAAGCAGACCAAAAATGATTGTGGTGAAATAATCAGCATCACAACTGTGAGTAGCCTGGACACTATTTAGCCCTGACTTAGTACTGTAGTATCGAAAGTGCTCATGGTTATTCATGATGGAATCTCGTATTGGACAACTTTGTTTAACAACAAGGTCCATCATTACGTTTTTCTCAACAAACAAAGAAACAGTGGAGAGTGAAATGGAGGAAAAGAAGCTTTTTCTTTTGGAGTTTTAAAGTTAGGCTAGCCTATCTAGCCATCATTATACAATGGCCTGTGTAATTGTCGTGTCTTGATTGGTCTAGAGGAGTGTGCGATTAAAGTGCAGATGCACGAATGACATCATGATCCTAGAAAGTAAAAAAAAATAACGTGTAGAACAAATAGATTTGATTTGACAGTGCATGTGTACTATGATAGTGCGAGGATGATGTGATAGGAACATCAGTCTTGCTACTCATCTGTGGCTCGTAGCATACTTCTTTGTTCTTACCATGTTTTGTTGTCATCCGTGTGTTATCAGAGTACTCAGGCACTGCCAAAATATGGATTTGTTAAATATAATATGTTAATTGTTGCTAATAAATAATGAATATAACTTGCTGCAAGTTTGACTTAAATAATTGTCCTTTTCCTTGTAGTAATATTCAAGCTGCTCCCATCGGAATAAGCCGAGGAGTGAAAAAACTGATCCAAACAAAGGTTCCCAACATGTCTCAGCTAAGCGATATCAGTGATTTTGTGCTCAGGTAATGTTCTAGTTATTTTAATTTACTTTCCATTGCTGTGCTCTTAAATTTTACTATTCATGTCTTGATGGAAGTTTGTTTTCCTTATTAAAGGTGATTCCTTATAAATGCTTGACGCGTCCTTACTGCAGATAATTTATTTGTCATTTAGCCCCTGCTTGTGTGTGCATGTTACAAATATGGTGTATTTGCCTTGAGCTTTGACAGCCAAAATTATTCCTTTGTTGTCATGTTGCAAAGAAACGAGCATGGTGACCACCCTTTTTTTGGTGTTACAGTATGTGCTCACAACAGACACACTAAAAACATTTTAAGGAGAAAAAGTACATGGGATTATTTATAATTATATAAATTATGTGAAACTCTGCATTTGGAGCCAAGGAGGAGTATGAGATGATGACATCTATAGTGGTCCATTTTCCTTGCATTTTTTGCAAGATCGGACAATTTGTAATGTCATGACTTTACTGAAAGAACAAAAAGGCTCTAGGTTTCAGTGCCATATTCATAGTTTTTGCTATAATTATAATAACAATTTTTTCACCATTATTTTTGGACCTGCATAACTTAGTAAAAACACTTAGAATAATGACCACATGTGCAGGGACAAAAAAAAAGCATGGTGATCCCATTGTCCTATGCATGGCTGTTAGTAATTTGTGCCAAGTTAGAAAAACACCTGGATTAAGTAGGTCATTCTCAAGGGAATTATATACCTTAATACATGTATTTACAAAGGAACAAGGCCCTATTGATGTATACTCAGGTGTACATGTAGTTTTGAAATTGAATTCACAGCTACTTTTCAACAACTCTAGCTAGCGGTCATGGTGGGTCCTCCAGATCTGGAGTCTGGAAACCTACCTGCTTACTGAATATTTCGTTTGTTTGTTTGTTTTTTTACTGCAGAGGTGGTTGTGGTTATGGCTCAGAGAGTGAAGGTGAAGAACCTGCAGACTCCAGAGTTACACTACCCCAGAATGTACCCGGGAGAGGCAATGTCAAGGCACAACAGAGCGCTATCAGGCTCACTGAGGTATAACTACTGGTAATCAAACAAACTCAAACATGATTTCTTTATATTTATAACAGGATCATTGTGTTATGATAGTGTTGCAGCTACAAAGGCAGCTATAAAGGTTACCACCACCACCACCAATGTGTTGCCGTGGTGTCACCTTTCAAATGTGTCCTGGGTTTGATTCCTGGACTCAGCATCATAACTGGGCTGTGTTTGTTGGTTCTGACTCAGCATCATAAGTGGGCTGAGTTTGTTGGTTCTCTACTCTGCTTTGAGAGGTTTTTCTCCACGTACTACAATTTTCCCCTCTCCACAAAAACCAACATTTTATTTGACATGATTCTACTTGATTTAGAGTTGATTTAGTCTCCTCAATTAGTAGATCATCTGTGCTCGGTTAGAAAGATTTGAGACTTTAATAAAGGTATTATTTGCTATGTTTATGTTTCGCTGAACCTACAATAAAATTTAAAGTTACAGCATTCAGTGTTTTATACAGTATTCTTTGAAAAGTAGCTAAATGGATGATTTATAATATATTAATGGTAGCATTTGCCTGCTGTCTCTAGCTTGGGCCTCGATTGTGCCTTCAGCTGGTAAAGATTGAAGAAGGACTGTGCTCTGGAGAAGTTCTTTTTCACGAATATGGTGAGACCTCTGACACATTTACTGTACTTTTACTTCATACTGGTTTGCTTTTGATAGAATAGCATCCCTGTCCAGGAGGAATGCTGTTACTCCTAGCTACCTTATGCTAGGTATTCTGTGAAGTGATGGACAAGCATCCCCTTCAGAAGGTGGTGGGGGGGGGGGGGGGGTCATTCACATCTGAGTGTGATTGTGATGAAACTTTTCTTTATATGTTTGCTCACCAAGTTAAAAAGACACCAGAAGAAATCAAAGAGATGAAAAAACAGAGAGAAGAGAAAAGGTAGGGACAACTTCCATATTAATGTAAAAAGCCATAAATGCAGTATTTGTAATTTGACAATTTTAAAAATGCCTAATAACTTATCTCTTCAGTTGCTTACTTTGCCAAATTGACATCTTGTTGATTTTGCTTGTATGTGTATACTGGCAGTAATCGCCAACATTCCTCTCAGCATTAATGCTCTCTTAAAAATCAGCTACTTTAGCTACATGCACATTTGTAGCAAGTTTTGGGTGAGGGCGAAAACGAGCAAGCTTGTATAGAATAAAATCGATAATAGTAATGGGATCTTTAATCACCTGTTAGTTTTTTTAGTTACATGGAACTTTACAGTTCAGCCTTGGAGTGGTTCTGGAACCTCTCTCTATTCCGAATAGGAACTCGTTTGCTTTGGGAACTGTACACTGGCTTCTTTTGAACCCCTTCTTTATCATAGGTTTTTTTTTGTTTGTGTTTTTGTTTGGTGTTAAAGATAGCAGGAATGAACTGTAACTTGAGTTATTATCTTACCTCATACATCCAGCAACAAGCATATTTTACTCACATTTCTCCTCGGGGCTGGTGATTCTATGATGCTTTTCTAACTCAGCATTGTGCAGGGTCATTGATTCAAAGTTAAGGCATATTAGGGGCTCAGAATCACCCGGATTGGGGAGGGTACACCCTATAATGGCCTATACGGGGAGGCTCCGCGCGAAAGGGTTACCTTCACGCTTCAGGTATATGAAAGGGTAGGGATTTCACGAGTCGAAGTATATGAAAGGGTAGGGAAATCTGTCATTGAGGTATTTAAAAGGGACTTTCATTAAAATATTGCGAACACACATACCTTATGACTGTACTGTTTTAATCTATTGAACTCTACATAAAAATGACAAGAAGATTTCCTGTTTTAGGTATACAAAAGGGGTACTATTTATCAATGGAAGGTATACGAAAGGGGTACCTTTTCTGTCAAAAATGGTATATAAAAGGGTTAGGGGTCGGACCTCGGGGCGGAGCCTCCCCGTATTAAAATTTTTTTAGTCCCCCCCCCGAATCAGTAATGTTCTCTTTTTACGCGCAGGAAGTTGAAGGAGAAACGAAAGAAACAACAACAGGAGAATATCAAGAGAAAAGAAAAAGCAAAAGCTATTCACAAGTAAGTAGAGTCTGTTAGTGATTAATGTCGCACTCTGTGTACAACATATTTGCAATCCGTGAACTGTAAAATCCCCGACGTTTTGAAAACACGGTTTGTAGCCGGGTCAGAGTAATATTGTATCTATATCGAAACTTCAGATCTTAAGAAACCATCTGCGTTTACAGAAATAACATGAACTAATGTTCACTTATTTGGTAAGTAAAATCATTTCTCACCAAGTGTTACCCGCGCTGTCTGCTTTGTGGGAGTTGGGGAGGAGAGAAGAGCAAAAGGGGTGTATTGTGTTCTGTACAATAAAGGTTGAGTCTCTGAATTTCCCAGTCGGAGTCATTTGAACTACTTTCTCGAATGCAAATTTACACAAAAATGAAAGGGGTAGTATCATGGGAGTTATCCGATATTTTGACCAACAATTTTCTAAGTCAATTTTCAGTGTCTTTTCATTCACGAATTGTTTCTGGATCATCAGTGAGATAAAATCAAGTAAATTTTACAAGAAAAAAATGAGCCACAGTAAGTTATTACCAATTTCACATAAAATGCAAGGGGAGAACTTGAAAACGTCGGCCCGACTTTTTCAAGTTGACACCATTTCCGTCTTGGCCAAGCGTAACCAGAAACATTAAGAATGGTTTCCCTGAGCTAAAACAACCGTTTTGAAACAAAAAAATGTGGCCATTGTTTTTTGTCTGCCATCGGTAAAAAGGTCTCCTTTGCTTTCCAGATTTTTACTAGTCCGTGATACTATCCCTTTAAGATACCTGGTTATGATGGGGAAGGCATTTGTGGACGCCAAGCTAAATCACACTTGCTACGCACATTACGTGTAATTGTTATCGAAGCACTTTTTATTACGCAGAGCACGAAGTATCGAAGGACAAAGGAAGAAACAGAAATTAGCAGAAGACAATGATGGTAGTGGCAATGATACAGAAGGTTTGTTTTAACAGTCCATTTTTAAGATTTCCATCGACGTGTAACTACAAGTTACCATGTAGTGTTGTAGTTAGATCGCGGTCAGAAAACTACGAAAGATACAAGCATACAATCAGTCATTAAACAGCACGGGAAAATGATCAGTCAGAATTAGAGAACAGCTCCCTGGGCCCGGTCCCTGGGAGACCAATCTAAGGTCCTTTGTGGCCTTGAGTTCACTTATCAAAAACTCTTATTAAGCAGCTGATCAAAGAAAGCATTTTCTCGCTTTGCGCTCTACACAAAACTTCCTACTAACTTACTGTAGTATTATATATAGCTGATGAATGCTTCATTACGGTCATAAGGTAACACCTGGTTTTAATTTAACTAGTGGTAAAGTACTGAATTCGTTGAGAGATGCTCAACCCGATAAAATCATTGTATTTGACAAGCCAATACGTGTTATACGCGTGGAGTAAAATAGAGCATAATGAGCACGCTAGAGCATAATAGAACATTCTAACGGCTATTTTCTTCAACAAGGATATACCTCACAAATTAATGTGATTTGGTAAGCTGAAGCCACTCTAAAGGCACTAAGGCCACATGGTAGCGGGCATTACCCCTTAAATCTACCAAAGCAAAGATTGAGCCCAAGCATTAGCAGCCATAGACAGCTGTTTCGGCCTTGTTAGGCCTCATCAGCATGGCATAGCTAATGCTCAGGCTCAAGTACCCACATATCCATAAAACAAGCAGTAAAAACGTAAAGCTTGTGGGATGTGGCTGGAGTGACAAGGATATACCTCACAAATTAATGTGATTTGGTAAGCTGAAGCCCATGTGGCCTTAGTGCCTTTAGAGTGGCTTCAGCTTACCAAATCACATTAATTTGTGAGGTATATCCTTGTCACTCCAGCCACATCCCACGAGCTTTACGTTTTTACTGCCTATTTTCTTCAACAGGTGATGTTCCCATGGATACAGTTGACGTCATGGACAATGATGATGCTGATTGGTACAGACAAGAGGTTGGCGAGGAACCAGAACCCGGTAAGTTATTGCCGAGCGATTCACAGAACGACTTGCCATTGGGTGTGTTGGAGGAAAGAACAACGAAGGTCGTCTACCTTAAGGTTATCTATGTCAAGGGCTTTGCAAACGTGCATGTACAGTTGACCGAAGAAAATTAAAAAATCACAAAAAAGTCGCGGCCATTTACCTCACGTCTGGGCATCCGCACACGTTCATGTTATAACCAGATCACTTTGTTTTTAGAACAGACATGTACAACATCAGTTTTCTGTATGTCCAAGCTATATTTTGCCATCAAGGTAGCTATTCGAGTATTTCAATAATTATTTAAGAAAGTGAATTACTGAACGCCCCTCCGAGAGTAAACTCGAAGGTCTAAATCATCTTTTGAAAGCTACAGCTAAATACGATTTTTCTATTTCGGGTATTCGATATTTTTCCGAAAGTCTGGAACGCAGAAGCTAAAAAAGCGTGTTGCGATTTTCCTTTATTCGATTGCGTTCAAACAGAGCATTTTCAAATTCGCTAGAAAAAATACGTAGCGACCGCACGGAAATCGCTCTCAGCGAAAAACGCTTTTAATTGAGTTACCGGTATCTAATTTCCCAACACGCTTTTGTTGAAGATACGTTAAGGGGGAGTTACACCTGAATGCTACGTCTTTGTCACCTTTTGACCTTTTCTCCTTATTATCTTCTTGAGATTTCATGCAATCCAAAAAAGCCATCATAGTTTTGTAGTGCATAACCCCATCAATATCTCCGAATGTTTGGGTTTATGAAGAAGGAGAAAAGGGGCGGGGGGGGGGGGGGGGGGGGGAGTGATTTAAGGGAAGATGAGAAAAGCGCAAATTGTAAAGTGATTAAAAATCAAGTTTGGAGGTTAAAAATTAATGGACAAACACCAAACAGTTCACCCTCAACCTGACATGCACCCGTCATCACTATAGCCGAAAAGTGAAACCGCACAACCTTCAGAAAGCAAAGCAACTTTTTCGCATTCAATACTTCCCGCGTAAATCGCCCCGGTTGGCTGCAGTCGCAGTCGAAACAGGAAGACGACGAGGTGACCGATTTCGGAACATCTACGTGATGTTGAGAAAGATGACAAAGATGCATCCAAACCAGTCTCTCGGCATTTTAATCTCCCTAGCCATTCCAAACAAAACATGTCGATCTCCGGCCTTTCCCTACATCAAGGTACCACGGAAAGCCGTAAAAATCTCGGGCAAAAATTGATCTTTCAAATCGGCACTCTTAATCCCCACGGTATCAACGAGCGCTTTTCATTCAATTAATTTATTCCTGTTTTTCACGTTACTATGTTGCCACCAATAGCGTAGCTCCATTTTCTGTGTATAAACCATACACAACCCACAATTCCTCGATTCGCTCCGACGAAGGGCTAACGCTCGAAACGTCAGCTTTTCGAATCCCTGTACTGTACGGTGGTCAATTTATATTATCAACTCCGTTGATAAACCAAATTTTCGTGATTAATTCCCCCATCGACGTAGCACCACAGTTTCTTTAGAAACTAACGCCATTTATGCAGTCGCATAACATACTGTCAACGTTTACATCCGGTGCAAATATTTATCGCAGTTTCTCGGCGACTATTTACTCGTTTTGAATTTGTTTTGTTTGCTTGAAAGATCACAGTAAAAAGTTCATTTTTATGGAAAAAATAAAAATAAAAAATTTTATACCCTGAACGTACACGGTAACTTTAAGTTTACAACTGTTGTCTTTTATATTCAATGTTGAACGATTTTGAAATTGACTTA
>JAEMWC010000900.1:55000-125000 GCA_016490735.1 Pachyseris speciosa
TAATAATAATAATAATAATAATAATAATAATAGCTTTATTAAAAGAGGGACACGCAATAACCTTTTACAGTTTTCTAACTTACGGCCCTCTAAATCAAATCAACTTCTAGATAGATCCAGCATCCCTTCGCCATTCTGTACCTCACACAATCTGGTTTCGGAGGGCGTAGAATCAAAAACAAAGCGATTAATTATTTTGCTTTAATGTATTTTACTACAAGAGGGGCGTTACATTTGGGCATTCATAATAGATACACTGAATGCCAGTTACTGCTTACATAACCGAGATATATACGCGATAAAATTTTAATTACAAGACAACAGAAGTAACGATACGTCATTTTACTGTCAATTTTCCATGTCTATCTTCTACATCTATGGCTATTTTTGTAGTGCTGTCAAAATTTATGAATCGCGTCTAAACTATTGTTTAACCAAATCTGGCGTTATTACAATATTTCAATAACCATGATATGAAGTTGGAAGTGAAATTATTTGACAACGAAAAATTCTAATTCTTAAGAATCGTATGCATTTTAGGGCATTATCAAACCAAGAAAGATTCAAACCAAATACACACTATTCTCTTTAACACTCTGCACAATAATAACTGAAGACACATGAGTCTGGACTTCTAAGCGAAATCCAAACAGCATTTGTGAAGTGCTTCTCGTCCAACAGAGAAGTCGGATAAAAGTAATACCATTTTTTTAATAGCGTTAGGAAATAACACAGCCCATAAAATGTTCCAACACTCCTACAACAATTCTTTACACTCGCTCCCCTCCCCCATCCATCATATCAATCGAACTCATTTGGGTTGAGTATTACGGTATTTCCAAAATACTAATGCTCTAACGAAGCTGCACAAAGAATTCATTCAGAATGCAGAGGCTGACAATATCGAGAAAGTTACCTTGATTCATAGAATACGATTAAAATGTATGAGTACAAAGAACAAAATGGTGCTTGGTGTAACTTATCTTCAAAGCTGTGCTAATATTTCTCTTGAATTTAACACATAGAATTGACAAAACTGTGCTCAAAGAAAAAAAGAGCTAAACTTTGTAGTTCTTGAGGTTACAAAACTGACATTATCCCACGTATAAACTGGGCCATTGGTAGTATTGTTCTTAAACAATACTGTTTAAGTTTTGGACTTCAATAACAAAATGGCCCATTATTTCAAGTTAAATTTCAGTTCTTAAAGCTGTTCTACAAGCTCTACATGGCGCACTGCTCTATTGCTACATCAGCAAGTGCAATTCCAGACAATATCCATACACTCAAGGGATGGCTGTTCAAAATTTCAAAAGGGAGATGATCTCAAAAAAATCAAAGATTCTAAAGTAAAGCATGAAACTAAATAATTGGAATTTTCAGAGAAAAAGAAACACTCCCTTCTGTGGGAGGATTATGATTATTACCTGGAGCAACGCAATATAGTAACAATAATCAGAACTGTCATAAAGGGCCATACAAATCATAACACTTCTTATGAGTGAGTAAGATTAATGAGACCTGATGTTGTAACGTTTGTGAAGCAGCTCAAATTCTAGTGATAGTACTGATTATTTAAAACAAGTGCTGTGGTTTACTGAAATATACAGAAGGAAAAAAATTCCATTGACTCTTGCAATACCAAATTCAATAATGATTTGAGCCATTCAAGTTAAGAGCGGTTAGTCAGCCTCATAGCCTGAAAAATAAAAATAAAATAACATTAACAAACTAAACAACATATATCATTGACAATGAATATATATGAAAATCATATATTTAAATTGTGGATTAAAGAATGAATATGTGAATGATTGTCACAGCTATGACTGCGATGATCATTCACATATTCAAACAAAACAACAACAACAGAAACGATCTAAACAATACAATCAGGAACAACGTGGGTTCCTCTTTTCATATTGGTTGGACAACAGTTAAAACATGACTCTTGAAAATGTAGCTCATGGTTTTAAGAATAAGTTCCTTGTTTAAAATTATTTTTCTAATCTCAGAGGATGATGATATTTCAGTCTGTAATTATTCAACTAAACAGTGTAATTATTCATCTAACAGTGTAATTATTCATTTAAACAGTATACAGTGTACATGTGTCACATAAGGAGGCTTGTATCAGTATTTTTTTTGCTTTGGGGCGTACCTCTTGAAATCCAAATTTCCTATAGAAGACATATTTCGATTTCCTTGACACTACAACAACTTTTTGATAACTAAAGTTTATTTTCTCATTGATTTCCAAGCAACAGGGGTTACCATAGTAATAGCGGCGGTAATGCATGGCTGCTCGTTTTGAAAAAGACAATTATCTCGAAATCCAGTCAGACACTTCATGAAACTACTCCAGTCACACAGCTTGTATACCAAATTAGAACAAAAATTGAAGAGAGCATTTTCAAGTAAATTGCAAATAAACTTTTTAAGGCTGGTTTTGTTAAATCCTGTTTTTCTCTTCAAGCTTTACAAGGAAATATTAAACTTAATTACACTTCTTTTTATCTGTTCAAGAAATTATCCTGGTAGCAAAACATTTTCAATATTCACATTGAGCCTCCTAGGTGTCTGTAATAATTGCAAGATATTTAAATTTGAAAATGGCTAAATTTTAGTCTCAAGGCTCGTAACTTGCATAAATTTGGCCATTTTTTATACTTAAACATCTTAAAATCACAGCCTGTCGATGTAGATGTAGATGTTTTTCTTACCTTGCTAATGTCGATACCAGTCAAAGCCTCCACAGATTTTGGGAGGTTAGCAACAATATCCAGGATTTCTGCAGTAATCTTATTTGCACCAACATCACATTTTCCATTGGACACCATTACAATCTTCTTACACTGAGCAAGAGGTGCTGCTACCTCAGCTGCAATCTGACAATTACAATTTCCAAAGTCAGATGTTTATGCAAACATCTAACCAAAAAATTCTTTGACGTTCAGATTTAATTGCTATAATGTATTCTCACAGATTGTAATTTGCAGCTATGAAACTACAACAAAGCAACAGAACACAAAGTGGATCTGGTACAGGTTGCTGGTATGTACATATTCAATTATACAGCTGCACACTTCTAACAATGACTCACACAGTCTTGGCTTTCAAATAAAGAAACTGACAACTAAAATGTGAAAATGTGCCTTAGATTTCAGTAAGTTTCTCATTCCTAAACCAACAATACTTTTACACAACTCAGCTGCACTGTAAATGTGTAGCTGCAGCACAACATGTATTTCAAACCAAGAAGTACGTGCTTGTACCTTGGGCATGGTTTCCAACACCATATCCACCACAGCAGCCTCCCTGTACTCCTTCCATGCATCAGCTTTCTTTGCCATCTGCTCAGCCTCTGCTTTGGCTTTGGCCTCAATAGCAAAGGCTTCTGCTTCTCCCTTCACCTGTTCATCATGAGATAAGAATCAACAACTGTTGTGGCATTTGAACCTTTACCATACAACAATAAATCTGACAATACTGTAAGCCTGTGGTGCTGAGATATAAGTTATTTAATTTAATTTAATTTTAATTTATTCCACTTTCACTGCAATTGTACAAGAAAAAAGAAAGAGATACATGTATACAATATTACAAAATAATAATAATCACAATAAAAAATCTAAGTACATAACAGGGCAGTGATGAAGACTAGAAGGAAATTGATGAACCATAGGTGCTAGTCAACCCATTATGAAAGGAAAATGTCTGAATATAAAAGGCCAACTAGTAGACACCTCCTTTAGACCCAATTGAGCATTGAGTTATAGGTGTCTGGGTGTCCATTCCCTTACAAGCCTTTCAATCTTCACAGCTCAAACATTTATGGTGCAACATCATTTCAAATTTATGTATTAACCACCTACATGTAGGGAAAAAGCTAAATGTAACTAATACTTAAAAAACACTTGCTATTCTTTTTACAGGCAGCAATGGATCAATATAGTCACATGGGAAAGAAATCAGTGCACTGGTAACCTTACCCCACTCTTACCTTAATTGATTCAGCTTCTGCCTCAGCTTCCAGAATCACACGATTCCTGTGAAGAGCAGAAATGAAACTTTCTTTATTATGACAATGATAGAAACACAATAAACTAAACAAAACTAAAGGTACACTGTACTTATGACGATCCGCTGGTTGTGGTTATTGTCAGAAAGATGAACAATATGAAAATCATATTATTTTGTTCACAGTTACGGTTAACATTTTGGTTTACATGTACATTGGTAAAATACTTGAGCAGCATTAAAACAATTTGAAATTGAATTATTGCATTCCAAAGTGTGTCACAAATTGCACAAAATCTCTGGGTGAATGGGGTGCACATGTTTTGCACTGAAGGGTTTAATGGTCATCCACTAGACAAATAAGATGCTGAAAACAAAATATTGAATTACCTGTTAGCCTCAGCAAGCTTTTCCATTTTATACTTATCTGCCTCAGCTGGCCGTTTAATGGTTGCTTCAAGTTCACGGTCTTTGCGTGCAATTTCCTGGCATGATAAGTGAAGACAGTTACACATAAAACAATGGAAGTCTATGTTTGTGTTACTACAGAAGAAGATTACTTAACTACCTGTTCCTGGACATTAATTTGCTGTGCCCTCTCTACAACTCTGATCTGCATCTCTTCTTCTTTGATTTTCTGTTTTGTTATGGAAGCTTGAAGATCATAAGCCAACTCTGACTGGGCTTTCTGCAATGAACAAACAAAACACAAGTTAGAGCTTGTGCAAGAAAAAAATCAAAGTTTGGTATTATTTTTACACTGACAGGCTTTTTCTTGAATCCACAACTGAAAAATGCAATGAACATAACTGTCCCAAAAGCCTGTCAGTGATGTCTTGGGGAGCAGTTTTTTCTTATCTTTTCTGTCACAATTATTTCTCTTTAAATTAACTTTACAAAGAAAAAATCCCATCTCTGAATCCCAGGTAGTACTGGTAACTGTAAAAGCTCTATTCACCCATCTTTAAAAAAAAATTGACACAAAAAGCCTTTACAAGCATTTGAGAACAACTTGCCTGAAAAACAATTTTTAGACAACCTTTTGAAGGTTGGTGCTAACAAGTGATCACCCAAAATGATAAGTTTCATGTAGCTCACTCACAAACACACACAAACAAATTAAAATTTTTAAGTCAAATGAAAAAGCCCTCAAAAATTCTGAGCTCTGCAGTAAATTTTATTTAACAGTAAAATCTTTTATAGATGTCATTGCTTCATGCATACTTTGGTGTAAACTTCAATGTCATAGGAAGATTTCTTTAATTCATAATCTCTCTTGGCTTTGGCAATTTCCGTGTCATTCTCATATTTGGCTCTCATGCGCGCCTCCTCAGCCAAAGCTTCCTAAAATAACATCAAATTACAACTTGTTAGTAGAGGATCAAGTTGAAAAAATTCTTGTTCAGGGCTGTGCTCTAGCAGCGCCCGGTGGCCTCTGGCGACTTACTTTTGCCTTTGGGCGACAAGGAAATCTTAGTTTTTGTCCAAAATTACTGGGCTGGGCACCCTGAAAATCAAAGGTTTAGTGTTTTAGGCTCCCAAAATTTTTTCTTAGAGCACAGCCTTGTTGTTGTTTTGATACTTAAACATCTTAATATGTTTCACATTGGACAAGTTGTAAGGGAAAAAGGATGAGTTACAAGTAGCACCAGACAATAATAATAATAATAATAATTATTATTATTATTATTAATAATAGTAATAGTAATAGTAATATTATTAATAATATTAACACATGTATTACAACATGCATTGTGTGGATGTATTGTATGTTTGTTACAATGTCTATTGCAATGTGAAAGTACAGTGTAACCAACAGCCCCTTGCATACTCATGAAAAATCACTTAAGCTGAAATACAAGGATGAAAAACACCATCGTACAGGTATTACATTCAAGTTATTTGTTTCCCTTTCATGTAATCCTTAGGAGAAGTCTTGCATGTTGACAAAAACAGAAATGACAACATCTGTGTTGTCCAACCATTAATGTTAGCAGAATGTACATATATTGGTGTATCAGCCCAGCTGACTAAATACACTGTAATATGAAAACAATTTTATGTAAATAGCATTCATTGTGTGCTTGCAAGTTACCTTGATTCCAGAGTCTCTTTTAGCCTCTGCCTCACCAATCCTTGCATCCCTTTTGACCTGTGCAGTTCTGGCCATACCAAGAGCATGCAAGTATCCCTGAAACAGCAAAGCATGAAGCTGCAGTGAGTGGTGGCAAATCATTGTTAGACAGTGCACGATACCCAAACAAAACAAGCCCAAGTCTGTCCTCAAGGTTCAACATCTCCGCTACCAGTCCACCAGTCCTTGGACTACTAAACATGTGATTTTTACTAGCCCTGGTTACCGGGTGAGTGGAGATGTTAGCCTGTTTCAGGTGTTCAGAATGTGGAGAGCGGAGAATGTAGTCACGAGAACGAAATATGTTGCTAGCGAGCAGGGAAAATGAGGAAAGACTGGGAAGAGGGGACAAGGGAACACCTGTAAACATTCTTAACAATAGGTCATTCCGGTATACCCTTCCACTATCTGTTATTAAAAGTCTGTAAAAGCTCTCAAAAATGCCAACTTTTATTGACTGTTCTACAACACAATAGTACTTGATTATGATAATAATCCTACTTGTCACACTATGGCATCACAGAGCCTGGTTGCCTATCATAGTTCATTTCACTTCAAAATCCATTTAAAAGAATAATTTAAATCTCAGTGAAAGCCCCCACCAAACACCATACTATACTTTAGGATGAATTTGCCTATTCAGTCTAACAAAAATGAAAGATGCTGTGCAAGTTTACACTTTTAATTTGATAACTAAGTGAAGCGAACGGCTTGCTAACGATTACATCAGTTACGCAAGCAACGTCAGACGAATACGACAACAACTCTCGTTCAACCACCGCTGCAAAGATCTTGGCCTTGTTCCGGCTGGACTTCGACTTAAGTCCCCGTTGAACACACAAGAGGCTACATCACGACTTTGTTGACCAATCACATCAACGACCAGAGTACTTATACCATCTCCTGACGTTACTCCAATCATTTGACTCTGATGATGACTTCCGCTCAGGTTGTCGAAACGTCAGTCAATGTCACCACAAACAGTCCTTCTCAGGACTACACTCATCCGGACGATCGTGCTTCCCTTAGTTATGATATGACTCCTGGGTTCAAACCATTTATGATTTTACGTTCACTTGGATGACAGAGGGAACAGCTTGCTAACGATTACATCAGTTACGCAAGCAACGTCAGACGAATACGACAACAACTCTGGTTCAACCACCGCTGCAAAGATCTTGGCCTTGTTCCGGCTGGACTTTGACTTAAGTCCCCGTTGAACACACAAGAGGCTACATCATGACTTTGTTGACCAATCACATCAACAACCAGAGTACTTATACCATCTCCTGACATTACTCCAATCACTTGACTTTGATGATGACTTCCACTCAGGTTGTTGAAACATCAGTCAATGTCACCACAAACAGTCCTTCTCAGGACTACACTCACCCGGACGATCGTGCTTCACTTAGTTATGATATGACTCCTGGGTTCAAACCATTTGTGACTTTCAATTTGACATGATATTTGAGATTGACATGCTACAGTACCGCCTAAAATCATTTGGACATCGGCAAGCATGAACCGCAAGGGCAAAACACGTTAACTGCCTGCGGGAGGAACGAGACGAAACCGTGCGGTTCATGAACGAAGCCCACGCAGTTCACAAACAAAAACCTAGGTTGAAAATTTACCTCGGTCAAATGGATGAAAGGCCAACACAATAGGATATCATGGCCAATTGTTTTTTATTGTTTTCCTTTGAATAGATCTTTTTCTCACACACTTACAACTTTTGAAAAGGAAACATGAAACGCCACCAATGTTTTGGCTTGGTTTAAATGTACTTCGGATATGCATAGATCATTCTTGATGTGCTGGCTTTTAATATTAAAGTTAGAAAAGAAAATTATAAATCATTATCGCAGCTTAGCACAAGCTTACAAAAACATTTCATTAAAAATTTGTAGTAACTTTTTTTTACAGCAAGTGTTAATAATATACGCTACATTACGTCTGTCTTGCATATCGAAAGCGGTGTACCGTAAGACGTGTGTGACCAACATGGATTTTAAATTGTCGAGTGCACGAAAGTTTCAGGTTTGGAAAAGTCACACCTTTCAAAAACCAACCGCTTTTTAGGAATTGAAGCCAATTAATTTTAGAACTGTTCCTCTGGGATCGATCTGATTGAAGAAATAAACCTTGTCATAATCTTGGAATAAACGAAACCAACTTGCTTTGGCAGTGTCACCGAACGACGATATATAAAAGCCACTTCCTCGATTAAAAAAATACAGTACCAGTAAGTCTTAAGTTTGTTTTCGGATCAGAAAAGTTCTCAGAAGGTTTCATCAGTTTTCTAATACGTGGGAAATGATTTTTATTTTAATGACAAGAAGCGACATGAAGCCGAAATATTTGTTTTAAATTTTCAACTAGCGGCGACTCTACCTGACAGCACGTCGCCAAATATTTTGTTGAAAGTGTAATCGATCGCTTGAATTTACCTCTTGTGTTAACAAATAAAATGGTCATGGATAAACCATAAAATAACAGCCTCTTTTTGTCTGGAATGAAGATGCAGAGGCAGAGATTTTTCCCTACTTTTTCCTTTGAATAGAAAAAATTTGCGACGTGACTTTGACGTGAATGCCGACAACATCAAAAATATGTAAATACAGTTTGCAAGTGTCCTTGGTTTTCATGCTTTCGATACAATACATTCGAACTCAAAGGGACTCTACGTTGACTTGACTGCTACAAAAGAGTTAAGCGAGTTTAAGTAGACGAAAGATTTTTATTTGTCGTTAAGAGACAAAATATTTTAGGGAAATTACGGTGTCAACACGTCTTGCATATGCAAATTTCGAATGAAACAAATCGAAGCTTGACACTGACTTTTGAATTGAAAATATTCAAGTCAGCTATCAAGTTATTTTGAATCGCTACGTCCTATAGTATACTAAGACCAAGAAATACTATGTGATATCTGAATTTTGAGAACAAAATAAAACCTGTTTTTACAACGTTGCAAGCTTTGCAGGCCGTATCGATCATGACATGTGTTTTCTGATTATTTAGTTATCTGATCAATGTGTTTTCCTGTTAAATCTCAAGGGTAATGCAGTCTTTTATCCAACAACTGAACACAACAATGAAGGCAACAAAGGCAATTAAAACACGAAGATGCAGCCACTGAAGAACGGTGATTCCCTAGGTTTCATCTTGGTTTTGTCTTGTGCTTCGTTCGTTCTTCCCGAGGTGCACACACAGGCATACCTTGTGCACTGCCCGCACATCCACCTCGTGAAACCCACTGATGATGTCCAAATGATTTCTGGCGGTAATGTATATGGATTCCTTTTTTTAGCCTGAGTGTTTGCCAGTGCGTGTTATTTAAATATCATAAACAAATTAAAATGAGACTGAAACTGTTGTCTTTCTTTGTTCTCAATCTTACACATCGTTGTGGCATTCCATGAACCAGAAGCTTTTGTTTTTGTTTTGTCAGATGACTCCACGGCAAAGTAATGTGACAATTTTTTACAACCTTTTCACCGTTCATGCTTTCGGTTTCTTTCGCCATTGCAAAACATCACATGATTTGATATTGATTTGCTAACAAAATTTTTTTGGATGGGACGTACAACTCGTTCCCCCATCACAACAACTCATTTCTACACTTCATCCAAGACCTAAAAAAGGTCATTTCGCCCACTTCTGCTGGCCCATCAACATTTATTTATTCGCCACACACAATGAACTTACAATGATTAATACTTTTTTTTAATTGAGCTTGTACATCAACAATAACTATTCATTTTGAACTTTACAGAATAATAATTACCACACGACCCTGATTTCATGATCATTAATTTTGGCTAATTTCCCAGATTGCTTCAGATTATTCACAGAAAACTTTGCATTATTAGCTTGTCAAATGTGCCATGTGATTCTATGAGATGTAAATAGTTTTTGTGCAACTTTCTTCGCTTTAATTACATTTGTTGGAACAAAAATGGTATTTTTTGCAAATTTTTCAAAATTTTCCAAAATTCTCCAAATGTAAACCTCTTGCGGGTTTTTTAATATCATTTCTTGAAATAATTCCCCTAAAGGGTTGTTTGGGTGGTATTAGCCCCTAAAGGGTTGTTTGGGTGGTATTAGCCAAAATTCGATTTTTCGAAACTGATTTGAGATTCGATATATATTCTGACATTGGCTCTTAAGAATGTTTACAGGCATTCCCTCGCCCCTCTCCCCAGCCTCCTTGTTTTTCCTGTGCGCTCGCAACATCTTTCATTCTCTCTTGATGACCTTCACCACTCCCCACAATCTGAATACCTGGAACAACTAGTGGATATGTTGAACCCTGACCCACTTGTAAACAGGACTGTCCTAACAATAAGGCATTAACCGTACATCCAGCTTGCTGATTTAAATACCATATTCTACTTCCTAATGCAACAAATGAATACCGTAATCTCTATTTCTAGAGTTATGTTTAACGCAAAATGGTGACTGGGTAGAAACACATTAATTTAATAGCAGCTCTGGCAGTATTGTCATGTACTTAACAATGCAAAAAGCTACACAAACATGCATAGTCAAGCGTATAATGAACAACTTCCTCAATTTTTTTATAACAGGCAGACTTCCATAGTCTAGTGGCTGGCACTGTAGTCCTTCTTAATTTTCTAATTTCCTATCTTTTGCACAGTGCAATCATGAAATAGTTGTCCTTTAGAGGTGATAGCATTCAGGTAAAATTTATGCTTTCATGTTGACACAGTTTGCTACAGAACCGGGCAAATGTAAGTTGACAGTCTCAACTTGAAACGCGATCCTCGAAGCTATCGAGAATCGAGTATCGAGGCTCGAGTTTCGAGTATTGAGTATCTAGTATCAAGTTTCAAGACGTTTGAAGAATTTTTCGAGGATCTCGAAACCGGATTTAGAGGAAATGATTAATTTTTCTAACCTCAAACAGTAGGAGAGAACAAAGGCGATTTTTGCATAGCTTTTGTTCTTCTCACAGTTCCAAATCAGCGGCAGTGAGTTTTCGTAAATCTGTTTCAGCGCAATCTTCCATCCGCGAACAGGATTTTTGTTGTGAAACATGCTTAAAATTTTCATAGACTACACCAGAAAAAGCAAACTTCAGAAGCAATGAACAGAATCAAACTACAAGATTGCCGCTTTTTAGGCCGCTGTTTCAATTTCACAAGCCGTGAGAATGTAACACAATCGCTGCTGAAATGTCCTCGCTTGAATGTACGTGAAGTTTTGCATCAAAACTTCGAAAACATCTTTTAGCATCCTTTTAAAATAGAAATGCACAATGTAATTGTCGGTAGTAAATGGAAAGGAACCAAAGAAACTTGAACGTAAACTGAGAGTGATGTCAAAAGTGCACAATTTGACAGCTGCCGGAAATGTCTATAGATTCGGCGAAGCATTAAAAATTTGCATAAATGTTATTGAGAACATGTCAAACACAATGGTCATATTTTAAACATTTTCTGTCTACTGATTTCGAATTGAAGGGCTGGGGGCATAAACTGCCTATGTGTAGTTTTAGGTGTTTTTTTTTGCATTACGTTATTTCTTGAAAAAGAAATCGGTGAAAAAAAATACGGGACAATGTTTTTGAATCAAAATGCAGTTCACATGCAAAAATTTGGACAAATCCAAGCAAACTAAAAAAACGACCGACAATTACACATAGGCAGTTTATGCCCCTAGCCCTTCATATGTCTGCCTTATTAACATGCATGAAGCAATGCCCAAGGGTATTCTTTATTTGAAAACTTAGCGCCAAATGCTCGTAACTGAAGGGTAAAACTGAAACTGGACATGAAACGATTGACAGGTAGAAAGGATTGTTCCATAGTGTGACGTAGACTAAAAGTTTTGGCGGTTAAAACACTGGTACTTACGCAACGTGTCTGCCGAAGCTCCCGACTCGATCCGCGCTAGCTTGTTTGGTTTAATCGAATTATGTCAATTTGCCTGTTTGCTCGGTGATCGAAGGACATCATGAAGTCTTTAGATCCACAAGTCTAACACGGGTGAAAGAAGCCAGTCGTGTTCTCTCTGCTTGCCAAACCATGAAGAGAGAGATTAATTTGACTAGAGATTAAGAGCCGGGCAGAAAAAAAACTCTGAAAACATCTCTCGTCTCAAAAGCGGCTCGGTTTTGCTAGTCTTGGTCCATTTCTGAAAGGTTACCGTGCTAGAATTTCCGAAAAGGAGAGGTGTTTTTGGAGTTTTAGGGCAAAAAAGTCAGTGATGTTTGCAGAGTGTCTTTCGCTCGCGGAGGGCATAACATTCCCACAATTCATTGCAGCCAAAGTAGGCACTGTCTCGCAGGCCATCGAAGCCGTGAAACAGTTCATCAAAATTCGGAAACTTTACGGAGAATTCATCTGAGAGAGGGAAGTCAGCATGACGAGAAGTCCGTCCGTTTTCGATGACTATCTTGAAAACAATCCAGGGAAAAGTTGCATGGGCGCGCGTGGAAAATATTACTCGTGGTCGGTCGTTGAGTTGTTATGTAAACACAGGGAGACATGCTGCCGAATTTCAACATATAAATAAGTTTTGCGTCGATCAACTCGGTTATTTTGATTTTATGGAGGCTTGTAAACATCAGCAAAACGTATTTTCAAGTGAGATAAACACCAGCAAAAACGTATTTGCACGCGAGACATTTCAACAAGTCGTTGTGTTACGCATCAGACAATACGGATTAAATTTCACATCTTATGCAAATATTTACGTCTTGAAGCCAACGAAACTAGTTAAGTATTTTGTTCCAGTTTTTTTCACTGTCGTCATTTACGTTGATTTGTGATATGAATTTCATTCCACTGGTTCCATTTGACGACGAAAATGAACCCTTCAAAATCGTTTCAATAATGACCAAAGCACGCGAAGCGCCAGTCAAATATCTGTTTCGAAGCGGAAACCGACGGGAAACAGCTTACTCTTTTAACTCTTAATTTTGCCCTTGAACATCGTTAACTCAAAGTTTCGGTGTTGCTCATGAACAGAAGTTGTTGGTAGTGGCCAAAAGCTATCTTCAAATAAAAACAGCCTTCTTTAATATTTTATTCTATTTCTCAGCCGACAGCAAGCTTTTTAAGCACTGAGTTAGAATCAAATCCGATCCTGCTGTATGCTGTTTTCAACCAAAACACCCTCTTCAACACTTTACTTACATCGGCCAAAGCCTTCCCGAAAGAATTAAGAATCAACCAAGAAACCTGTGCGCTCTTTTCATTTCGGAGGAACCAAGAAACCAAGAAACCTGTGTGAGACTCAAAATACGCCGCTTACTTTAACGTTAACGTTCGCAATGCCCTAGGTTGAACCCTATCCCTAGCTCTAACCCTAACCCTAACCCTAACCCTAGCTCTAACCCTAACCATAACTCTAACCCTAGCCCTAATTTTAACCCTAACTCTAAACTTAACAATAACCCTAAATCTTTTGAGTGCTGTTTTCAAGTCGGACAAAATCTACGCGCGCTGGCTTAAGGTTAACCAAGGTTGCTGTGTGCTGTTTTTAAGTCAACCCAGAATGTTGCGCACTGTTTTCCAGCTAAGGAACCTTCTTGAGCACTATCAGTAAGCAAAACACTGGTAATAAGTGCTGCATTTAAAAAAGTCGACCATTTCCAAGTCGGATGGGCGTCTTGTGGGCTGTTTATGAGTAAAAAAGGCACATTGCACATAAAGAATACCCTTGGGCATTGCTTCATGCATGTTAATAAGGCAGACATATGAAGAGCTGGGGGCATAAACTGCCTATGTGTAGTTTTAGGTGTTTTTTTTTTTGCATACGTTATTTCTCGAAAAGAAATCGGTGAAAAAAATATGGGACGATGTTTTTGAATCAAAATGCAGTTCACATGCAAAAATTTGGACAAATCCAAGCGAACTAAAAAAATGGCCAAAAATTACACATAGGCAGTTTATGCCCCAGCCCTTCAATTGGAACTGTGTGTTATTCTGAGAGATAAATTCAGCTTCAAAAATGAAAGGAACTAAACTACAAGGTTGCGGCTATTTTGGGCGCTGTTTCACAAGCCAAGAATGTAAATACAATCGCATCTGAAATATCGTGAATATCGTCGCTGAAACAGTACGCTACGCATGATTATACTCTTGATTGTACTAAATCTTTCATATCATTCCCTAATTGAAAATGCACAATAATGCATCAGTCAATAATAGGCTAGTTTTGAATTGTGGGAGAACAAAAGAACAGAGTCGAGGTTGAGGGGAATAATTTGCATTTTCCTTTGTTCTTGACAAAAGAAAATGCAAATTATTCCCCTCAACCTCGACTCTGTTCTTTTGTTCTCCCACAATTCGAAACTAGCCTATTGAAACCGTGGCCCCCCAACCCTTGGGACTTAGCGGAGAATTTAACATTTACCAAGTGTTAAAAACGTCTTATTACCCGCCCCCGGGGCTCAAGGCGTCTGTTAAAAGCCCCTCATAGCAGGGACATCCGAACCTAATGAAGAAACTCAACTCAAATCGGGATCGTTGGTCTACTCGATGTATAAATGTCAAACTTTATCTGTTCTTAGTTCTTTCATTAAAAACTCCAGCCTTTTTAATAAGCTGCGATCTCCATTTGCGCCAAAAGCTGGCCTCCAATATGCTGAATTTACGATGCAGAAATCCACTTTCATTTTGATAAGCCATGAGTTCATGTAAAATCGGCATTGTATTGGATGTAGCGAATGGGTCATCCCCAAAACTACTTCAAAATTATGTGGATCTTGGTGTTATATGAATGCAAATGGGTGCGTGTTAATGTCAAACACAACATGCTACAGGTTCAGCACATAAAAAGAAAATATTAGCTGTCTTACCTCAGTGACTTGAGTGAAAGTCTTCTGCCGGAAAACGACACCAAAATGTTGCTAACGACCCATCTTTTAAAGGATACTCTATAGACACCTAAGCCGATTATCTCAAACGCTTTGTAAAATAAGGTGGATTTAAAATAAGCTATTTTTAAAAATAAATTCCAAACTGATAGTGATGAAAACGCTTCTAAATGCCTTTATTCCAAATATTCTCAACAATAATTCACCTGGTATAAACTTTGATCGACTTAAACTTAATTATAAAAATATCTTATCTTCTCTTTCAAGGGTATTCTCACGACTTAAACAAAAGTGGTTGAGCAACTTCCCCTAAAACTACTAGATGTACCTTCTCCATTAAATTATATTCTCATCATGATTCTGTTAAAACATTTACAAAGTGGGTAGGCAACTTTTCCCATAAATGTGTAAACACTCCTTCAAAAATATTCCCATTACGATTAAATCTGTTTAAACCCTATTAAAACAAAGTGGGTAGGCAGCTTTCCTTATAAACGTGTATACACTCCTTCAAAAATATCGGGAACTTTCCCCAACAAAATGTGTATCAGTTGGTATTGTTCTTAACGCCATCTTGAAAGACAGAGACTCTGTTTAGTCTGTCATGTTAAATTCCCGCTGTTGCCCCTCATTTAGGTTATTGCGTGCTGTTGAATCACTGCTCTACGGACCCGGTTTTACTGATATTGTTAAATCCACCGCTCACTGGGGACAATGCGCTGTTAAAAGTGCGTTAAATCCTGGCTTCGGACGCGTTAAATCCCCGCTATGTCCCAGGGGTCGGGGGGCCGGGGTTTCAATTGACTGATGCATAATTTATTTTCAGTACTAATCAGCAAGGAATCAAGAAAACTTCAACCCGACCATTCTCTTGAAGAGCGATTAACTCTTTCTTTGAGCATACCAGTTTGACAGCCGCCAGGAATCAATTAGACTTGCCACAAGTCGACCTCTCGAATCTCACAGCAGAAAAGCTGAGAGGAGCAAGATTTTTAGGCTGTGAAGCAGCTGAGCGATCGAAGAAGTCTCATTTGGAACAAGAGCATCAGTTAAGCCTGGTTTTCATATGTTGGGAAAATCCCAGACGGTCGGGGATTTCACTATTTCCCGACTGTCCCAGATTTATGCTGAGATAATGATCACTGCAAAAATCTGGGACGCATCAGCAAAATAGAAACCTTCCCGATTTGTTCCAGACCATCCCAGGCGATCGGGGATGTCTATGATGTCCAGTTTTCATTAATCGGTATAATCTGGGACAGTCAGGAAACAGTGAAATCCCCAAGCGTCTGGGATTTTCCTGACATGTGAAAACCAGGCTTTATCGCTTTTGCAATCAACCCCATGTTGGAATCTCAACCGCAAGTCATGTTTCGTTGCGCATAATTACGGTTGATTGACAACGTTATCCCCGAGGGTCCCAAAGATCTACTCTGATTGGTCTAAGCCCAGTGACCCATTTTTGGGTTGCTAAAATTGGCGCATATCCAGTCCTTTGTCCCGCACCATATTTAACTTTTTTGAAAGTCTAGGAATCGATGAATGTATTCCTTGTTTTCGTGCCACACTTTTGAAATGACGTTGCCCGCTGTGAAGTTGTTTTGAGTATATTTGGGCATCGAAGAGACTAGGACCGATATACGCAGCAGGGAATTGAAGCCATGGTATAATTTTGCGTGAAAAATGTGCCCGTGTTATAAAGTATCATTTTACAATGCTTTTCATGTTGCCATATGTGGTTCTCCACAGGATTTCAAGTAAAATGGTGGTGACACGGGCATGCGTGCGAGGACACGCTAAACAAAAGAAATTTCTTTTAACACGCCAGCAGCGTGTCACCATGCACGTCTCATTAAAACTGCCTTTTGTCTTATCTCACACAGAGAACACAAAGGAAAATGTTCAGTCATACAAAGAAGCGTGTCAAGTTATGGAACACAAAGGAATCGAGCAAAATGACACGCTAGCGTGCAAAATGTCTCGCTTTGCGAGCAAAATCACTCGCTAGAAAAATAATCATCACATAAAATGTTCGTATGACCTTGTTCACCAGTAGACAGTTCCCAAGAGAAAATTGCTATGAGGAGTCAAAATATTGAAACACAGCTGTCAGCACATGGAATGACTTTCTAAACTTTATTTTGCAAAAGATAAAGCTTGACAAAGTTCAGCCGTGTGCAACTAAATTAAACAAGACCATCAGCTCTGAGACCAAAAAATGCCGGGTTTCCTGTATAACTTATGTTTAAAATGCTTACACTGTAATTTTTCGGTTATAAGGCACACTCAGTTACAGGATGCACCCCCAACTCAGCAACTCAACTGTCAGTTTTTCTGACGGGAAATTTCCGTAAAACACTTGACGCACTATAAAGTGAGAAAGACATCAGAAGGAAATACGTGGAGTGACAACGGAGTTGTAATAAACAAGAGAGAAAAAGCCGTGTATAAATAAAAAGCCGAAAAAGTAGAAGGAATACGATTTATGAAGTTTACTTACTTGTGACCTACTAAATAACCAAATGCATGCAAAAAAGTTGCATCCTGACTTGATTCAAGCAAATTTGTCGTTTGCGTGTAAAAACTAAAGATTCACTTTGATTACAAAAGCGTAAATTGTTACACGCGCTCAATGGCGATTTGGTTTGAGTTGCCAGCGAGGAGAATGCTCGAGTTAACCGGCTTCATACAGTACCGCCTGAAAGTATTGACCCATCGGGACGAGGCAATACCTCGTCTATGCCGCGGGTAGTGGCCGTGCGTCCACCGCGGTATAAAAAAATTGTTCCCGCGGGAAAACCGAGGTACAATTTTGCCACGGGAATACCGCGGGAGAAAAGACGAGGTAATGCCGCGGGGAAAGAACAATGACGATTAATTCCAGGTGTCAAAAAAGCGGAAGGACTGTAAGGTGCGAAGATTCACGGACATAAAAATTACGCTGTGCGCGATTTGCGTGTGGGCTCGTAATTTCTGAACCGGCCTCTATATAACGTAAAATCGAAGTCTTTGAAACGCTAAGGGGCTTGCCCTGGTTAAACGCCTGCCTTGGTACAACGCCGTATTTCACATGTGAAGTACGGCATTTGTCCCAATTCTTGACTTGCACGTCACGCAAGTATCACGCAAATAAAAAATAAAATCACTTATCTTTCAATAAATTAAGTCAAGAAACTGAGATAGTGTAGAAGAGTAATAAATAAACAACGTATCAAAGTTTCAGCGTTGTGCGATATTCCGAACTCAAGTTATTCGATAAAGGGTACTACTCAAAATTATAGTTTTTAGTATGGAGACGCCATGCTGGCACCGTGTTCTGTGAGAAACCCCAACATGGCGGTCGGAAATCCATTGGAAACATCTGGAGCTCACTTTTCCTCTCGCGAAAGATTTTTTCTTTCTGCTAAACTTCAAAACATTTGCATAGACACTTCTCTTAACATATTGGTTATTCAGAATTCGAAAACACAAGGTAAATCGATATTTTCGCGTACGTGATATGTTTCTCAGACGCAACCACGATGTCTGGCATTGTAAAAAATCTAAATTCAGATTGCTTTATTTTCAAAACAAAGCATGCTACCGAGCTGAAAACATGCAAGCAGATATATCTTTAAAATGTCTTTAACCTGATGAGGTAAAACCTCAAGATTTTTAATTTTAGTTTTTTCTGACGACGCGTGCTGATTTCATTTGGATCGGCTGAGGCGTTCTTCACGGCTGGCCTTTTCTTCGGACCTTCTAAACTTAATTCGCGGACAAGTTGGGAAATTTTAAAATTTCGTCTATAGAACGACAAAATTCTTCACTTGACATACTCTGCTGTTCGAACCATCTTTGCTCCGGAGCTCACGTTGTGTTGTCGTCACGTGCCGTGCTCGAATTTGCATAAAACGCCGATACGCACAAACGACCAATTGACTTTGAAATCTCGGCCTGCCTTACTTAGCATTTCTTGGTAATTTGTTCGCTTCCCTTAATATCTCAGTTCTAAATAACTTCGAGTCAATCTAACAACGTTTTGGATCTGTGATAAGCTTAATTCAAAATTGCTGTCCGGTTGCCGGACATTGAGACATAACATGTAAATTGCTATTCGTGCTCTGAGCAGCATAACATGTAAATTTGATATTCGTGCTCTGAGCGTCTCAAAACATGCCGAAATATTCTTTCCTTTCTTTCTTTCCATCAAGATGCCAAAAGATCTGTTTACAGGTCACATTCCACAGGTCAGCACACACTGTAAATGAATAAAACTTTGAAGCCGAACTCCACGCGAGCGCGCCGAGCATAAATGCGCTTCGAAGATTCGATTCAAAATAGTCGCGACAATCGCTAATATCAAAATAATTTACAATCAAAATATTTCTCCAAAAATTTTTATTTATGGTCGGATTCTAACAACAGAATCATTTCTGCCCATGTATCAAAAAAGCTGATAGATCTGTGTGTAGCGACCATGACTGTCCTTCCTGTTCAAGATTTCCTGCCGAAACTCTTAGGTGCTACTTTGTCACTTGAAACACAAAGGAAACAAACGCCTATTCAAACACGACCACGGTATTTTATTACCTCGGTTACCTTTCCCGCGACAACTTTGGAGCCTGACCGAAAAGTTCCCTCGGCAAAAAAGCGGCCTGCCGCGGGAATACCGAGGGAAAGTCGCGAGGAGGTCACGCGGCAAAGACGCGGAAAAGGGGTCAATACTTTCAGGCGGTACTGTATGTCAGTGCACAAAAGTGGATCGATGGACGAAGATGGTTTGTATAATTTGTAAAGAAACAAAATTTACATTTCGCAATGGAGGTGTTTGCGATGTTAGCGCGACAAGTATCACATTACAGAGCACGTGCTTTCACGCATGTCTGATATGCAAATGAAAATACTCTCTTGGGAACTAAAGAGTAGATTCGAAAAACCTCCATATCTATGAAAGTCAGTGCTTAATCATACAGTAGCGGAAAATGCGAATTTAAAAAATTGTTTCAGAAAAATATTTACTTTTTAATTTATGGCCTGTTAATTTATGGCCAGTCGTGCTACTGCTGTAGTTCACACCAGAATGTTCCCGTGGTGTGACACATTACCTGGCGATAAGAACGATAATTATCTTCTGTGAAATTGAAGATTTTCAAGGTCAAAAGATTACACATCTTCGACTGCTTATGAAAAATAAAGCTCCTTTATTTTTTCTTCATTCTGAGCTGCTGCACTTCGAACAAACTTCGTTCAGCTGACAAAATGCGCGTTGTGTTACCATAATTTTATGCAAACAACTGTTTGCACTGTTTCGTACCGGTGAGCTTTTATTCAAACCTTGCACTGTTTTGCTTCAGTCTCGCCAAGCCCTTTTCTCTAGATAATCGTGTAACATATAACACGCTTGCCATGTTTGATCACACTCTCCGCGTGACAAATTGCACGCTAGCTTGAACAAAAGGTTATGCGTGTTAAGTGTTCCGGAAAACAAAAGCTGCGTGCCGCTTTTTGTCTTCTTCAGTATATATTTGCATATCTGTGACAAATGACACGCTTTGCGTGCCGTGTCCTCGCAAGCGTGCCCGTGTCATCACCATTTTACCTGAAATCCTGTGGAGGACCACATATTAAAACTGTAAACATAGACATATATCGAGATCGTCACGGTTCATAGTGCAATAACATGTTTTGTTATTTATAAGAGTTGCTTCCTGTATAATGAACCTACAGTAAACTCTTATCTGTTAAGACGTGTGAAAAACTAATTGCGCGAAAAGTTTTTTGTTTTCTTGTCTAGAAACTGGAAGCGCTCAACTCGATACTCGATTCACTTGACTTGAGCCTCGATCCTCGAAGCTTTCAAGTATCGAGGATCGAGGTTTGAGTCGTGAAGTTCGAGCTTTGAGTGACTGTCAACTTACATCTGCCCGGTACTGTATGTAGAAACAACACACTTTGATGTACACGTGCTCTTACATTCTCCTGCTTTAAGCATCAAATACGTGACTGTACCTCATCATCTCGTATGTCCTTTATTGTGTAGCTTACAACACTGATTCCCATGTTGACCAAATCGGAGGATGCCACCTGAAACAAGATTTTACCAAAAACATAACTGCTTCATTGATCAAGACTTGCAGAACATGACTACACTGTATGCTAAATCAATGCTAATCTACCAGACAGAAAAAAACAATAATGGCCTGGTTGATAGGATGTATGAACAGATGGACAGATTATAAAATGAGGATAGACTTGATACCGTTTGCATTGTTAGTTGGCTATAAATTGACCACTTTGCTGTAAAAAGCTGTTGTGATTTCATTACCCTATCTTTTTTTCCTTTCAAAAATTTGTATGAAAATTTGTTATTGATAAATTTGATGAAATCGATACTGATAATATTTGGAAAATCGATAAAATATTGATTACTCACAACAAATTTAATTTCTATTGATTATGGATTTTATCGATTGCCTTCCCTGGGTAAGTGTAATCAACCTACAACCATTAATAAATAATATTGCTTTCACAGTACCTCAAACACGCTCTTAGAAAACTTCTTACGGTCTTTGTAGATCTCCTGTTACAAATTAAAATTTGACAAACTTGTTAGAGCTAAAGACAAAATTTTAAATTTTCATCCACTGGCAAACAGCAGCTTTATGCAAAACATGCTAACAGTACCTCAACAGTCATTGTACCCATGATGGCTCGCTGATGTCCCTCCTAGAAAACAATCGCAGCCAACATTCATAAGAAATTTGCACTCTATCTGCAGTAATACAAAACACTCACAGTTTTAAAACTCTGCATATTGTAGGTCAAAAATGATTTCAACCTAGGTCAAAATGAAATTCCTTTGTTTTCTAACCCTATTTATTCATGATGAATAATTAGGGTTAAGAGACAAAGGAATTTCATTTTGACCTACAACATATATATGCAGATCCTTACAATACTGGTACAAATTAATTTATTTTGTTCTATACCAGTTTTACATGTATACTGGAATAGCTTGGATCCATAACAAAATTGCACGGTTGCATGTGTGCTCAGAATTGTACCAATACTGTTCCAGATCCAAAATTGTAGCTCTGTCTTGACTAAATATAAATCTTCCACGGGTTTGTAGTGTAGATAATAAGTCCATTGTGTACAAAATGCCTAGCTAGGACAATGTTTGGTGCAAAGTGAACAAGGCCAAATAGAAGGAACAATAAATAGGAATCCAGATAATTCAGAATATATAATTATCTAATCAAGAAATGGCTGTAGATTATGTCGAAACTAAACAGTATTGCTTGAATTCATTGAGTACAATCTTACCAGTGTTTCTAAGGCGACAGAGCGTACTTCCTCTGGACTTTTCCCCAGAAACTGCTGGCAAGCAGCATACAACATTTCTTGATTCTGACCTTGAATTTTCACCTGTGTGTTGAACAAAGGGTTAACTCTTTCTTGGCCGGCCCTTTAATTTACCGGTCGTGGAAGACCGGTAACGTAAAAATTTGCAGAAAATTTGCGTTACTTCTGATTGACTCCAAATTTGGCAGAAAGCATGTTTATAGAATTAGCCAATCACAGGCCGGGTTTTATCCCGATCAGCTGAATAAATTATGCGGACCGAATTTTTATATGTGCAGTTTCTGCCGTAATGGCGTCGTGTTTGGAGAGAACGCATGTTGAAGAAAATCACCCAGAAGAAGCCTCAAATGTGAGTTTTGATGAAGATAGTGACTCCTCTGGTATGTCAAGTGGTGAAGAAAGTGAATTGGATCACCTTGTTGCCAGTGGAAGCGAAATTGAGAGGTAAGCGATGACGAAACAATGCCACGCAGTTCACGACTGAGTTCACACGCAACATCTGTTCTTGAATTGAGGGGAAGCAGAGCTTGTTTTCGCTTGCTACACTAGATTTCTTCCTTTTCTTATGAAAATATCGTTCTAAGTTAACCTCTGGGGTAAATAGATCTATGAATTTGGTCAGAAATTTCATTTTTCAGCATCAGCGTAAAATGATATCAGGCAGCATGGGTGAGACGCTTAATTTGAACACCGCATTGCTGTTGCTAGGGAACTGCACATGGTTATAAATAAAAATTTGTAACTAATTTGGGTTTTGCTCTTTCTCCACCAGATTTGGAGGATTTGTAGCCAATACATCAAGGAACATTTTCTCTTCTAACTTTTCTTTGTATCCTGACTGTAAGGTTATCCTGACTGTAAGGTTCAATTTGTGACATTTACATGAAGGCGGCTAGTCCGCTGAACAGTTTTTCTAGTCAGCTCTTATTGTCATGCCATGTGGATTTCCCACCATGTTAGATCGCCATGTTATCGAAGCAGCTGAAGAGAGTGTACTGTTTGCTTGTAGAGGAATATGTACAATAACTTGTAAGTATTTTTTGTTGCCTGTTGCTGTTATCTGGGTCTAGCGCCTAGGTTTACACGTTTCGCCTGTATTTCTTTCAGCGAATCGTTCCCTTCGCCATTCACTTCGCCGTTCATTTCGGTGGTTGTTTTTCTGTTAATCCCTCTGTTTGGTAATAAAGGAGCAACGCATAACGATTATTGAGACTGAATTCTACATCATTCGAAGTTATTTCAAGTCAAGTTCTGTTCAGAAGCACCCAAGATGACCGGTATAAGACAGAAGAAACACAAGAGTTGTTCTTCAAAGAAACCCGATCAAGTGAAGTCGGAGCACGTGAAAGAAAGTATGGATTTGAAGTCAGTGGAGAAATCGCCTCAGGTGAACAAGTTTCAAAGCGATGAGAATGGTGGAATTATGCAAGGACGGCCATCATTAGTGATCAAAAAAGTTGACATTGGTTTCTGTGATGAGAATTCGCGAGAAATTAGCAATACTGGAAGGCCTATCAGGTTAAAAGCGCCTAACAAAACAGTGAATGAAGAAGAAGTGCAAGAAGAGAAAGCATTGCAAACAAAACACCAGAGAAGCGGTCATCTGGGAGAGCTGCGAAAGCGACGGAACATTGCGCAAGATTTGATTGAGGGTTCCAGAGTACAGGAAGCTGAATTAGAAGATGCCCTCGCAAGGTATGAGGAAGCATTTCATAATTTTGTTGACAGTCATGATAATTATCTCCTCTTTGAAGATGACGTGGAGAAAAGAGATTTAATGATTGACAGTTATGAGAACCAAAGAGACTTGAGATTACAGTTAGATATTCTGGTGCGTAAATGGAGGGTCAAGCGACAGAGGGCAAGTCCCCCATCTGAATCTTGTTTTAGTTTGAGATCTGGCAAGAGTGGAAAGAGTAATGCTTCCAGTAGGAACAGTGTTCAAGGAAGGATGAGAGTAGTAGAGGAGGCAAAATTACAAATGCGTGCTCTCCAAGAAAGGCAGGAGCTGCAACGTGAATTAGAAGAGGTCGAGAAGGGCAAGGCCGAATTGAGTAGAAAATTGGAGTTGTTAGATGCCAGAACCAAAGTGAAACAAGCTGAAATTGATCTATTACCGGAACAAAACGTAGAAGACGGGATGAATGAATATTTAAAGGAACATTATTCAAAAAATCCAGTTTGCAATGAGTCTTTGTCACCTACCAGTGTTAATGGTACCATGCCCACCTCAAAGCCACAGCCAATTATTAGCGAGAAGGGGATAACGTCATTAACAGAACCCAGCTTTGCTCAGTCCCAACTCACATTGTCATCAAAACCAGAAACAGAACCAATAGTCACCCTTTCCTAAACACCTCATGTGGTTTCAAAGGCTGGTATTATAACAAGTTCAAAGGAAGTTGGTGCAGTGATAATGTCTCATGGTACAGAGCGTAAAGCAATCCTCAGTTCTACGGTTGACCTTTCCCTTCCGACAACAACCTGCATTTATAGCACCACCTCAAATCCTTTGTACACCTTTGCCGGTTTATCACCAGTAAAAAGTCAGTCAATGCCAAGAGCTTCTGAGCAGCTTCAGAGTTCACGAAATGTTGGTTTTAATGCTGCTGCGGCAGAGTTTTACCCAGTAATGGTGTCACAACAGGCCACGCCTCTGATGATGAACTACCCATCCCCATCACTAGAAGCACAGAGCAGCTTACAGTCACAACAGTTCCATGCTTGGACAACCATAGCACAGGCAATTAAGCAAGGTCCATCTTTACCAAAGGTAAAGTTGATGAAATTCAATGGAGATCCTCTAGAGTATACCGAGTTTAAGACAAACTTTAGAGACAACATCAAAAGTCAAGTGTCTGATGAATCCCAAAGGCTTACACGCTTACTTGCACAGTGTACTGGAAAAGCTAAAGAAGCAATCAGAAGTTGCGTAAACTTGCCAGTTGGTCAAAGGTATACAGAGGCATGCAGAACCCTCCAAGAGAACTTTGGGCAGGCCCATATGATAATAGAAGCCCACATGAAGAGATTAAGAGAAATTCAAGTGCGAAAGGCTGACGCGTCTTCCCTTATGGAGTTTGTGAGGAGATTGGAAGACGCCAGAAGGGTCCTGGCAAGTATGGGCTGCAGCTACATGAACCGCCTGGACAATGAGGATGTGTTGGTCATGCTGATGAGGAAGCTGCCTGAGGAAAGTTTGAAGAAGAAGTGGGTCGACAAAGCAGGAGACCTTATTGTCCGCAAAGGCCGAGCCGAATATGCAGATTTTGTCGAATTTGTTTGCAGGGCAGCTGAACGTATCAACAACAGGTATGGACATGAGCTGAAGGTGTTTCCCTCTACTGAAAGGGACAGAAGGGAGTCCAGCAAAGTAAAGTCAGATTCTCGGTCCAGGGTGACAACATTAGCCACTGGAAGCGTTCGGAGTCAACGGAGCTTAGACCCTCAACCCAGAGCTGTTTCAAAGTGCGCTCAATGCTCCGGACTTCATGGAATTTGGAGGTGCCAAGCCTTCAGAAGTGTGCCACTGAGTGACCGCCTTAAGACCGTAAGACAGCACAAGCTTTGTAGAGTGTGTCTTGGGGAAGGCCATAGCGCGAAACAATGTAACAGAGGTTTCACCTGTAGAATATCGGGATGTGGGAAGGATCACCACTATCTGATACATCCATCAGGATAGAATGTTGACGAAAACAGTGTGGAGAGTACTAGTCACAACACACTTGAGAGTGGTGTAAGTACCAGTAATGCATGACAGCCTGTCACCGAGCATCACAGTAACCAAGCACAGACAATGGTGGATGCAGTAAATCAAAGCACTTCCTCAGCGGTCGACGAGTCCAGAAAGACAAGTTCCAGCATTCCTGTCGCAGTTTGTTCTGTTAAAGCTAGTCGACTAAGAGTGTGCTTCAAAGTTGTTCCCATTAAGATTAGCTGTGAAGGAGGTACCAAAGAGGTTACCACTTGCGCGTTCTTGGATGGTGGTTCCGATGCAACGTTCTGTCTAGAAAGTCTAGTCCAAGAGTTAGGCTTAAAGGACATGAGACCCACCAGCTTTACAATGACGACTGCCAATCTCGAGGAACAACGATCTGGTTACGAAGTTCAGTTGAACATAGAATCGCTTGAAGGAGATGTAAAGTTTCAACTTTCTAATGTTTTGACAACACCCAACCTTCCTGTTACCTGACGGCACGTAGCTACCGAACAAGATTTGCAGAAGTGGTCCCACCTTCAGGATGTCAGTCTGCCTGATACTGGAGACGGGAGAGTAACAATCCTGATTGGCGGTGACCATCCACACATCATCGATAAGCAGTTAGACAAGAGAGAAGGAAAGCATGGTGAACCCATAGCAGTAAAAACACCCCTTGGATGGACCGTCCATGGCCCCATTGGAGAAGTTTCTGAAAGTAGTGTCCATGTAAACTTCACCCGTACAGAGCAAGAAAGACTGAACGCCCAGCTGGAACGCATGTACGAAGAACAATTTAGCAATTCTAAGGCTGATGTTGAAGAGGGTCTGTCAATTGAGGACCGTAAAGCCCAAGAAATCATGGACCGTTCAGCAACCCTGTTGGATGGACACTATCAGCTTAGACTTCCATTTCGTCAAGACCACCTAGACCTACCAGACAGCCTCCCGACAGCAGAAAGTAGATTAAAGTGGCTGAAAGGGAAGATGCAGAAAGATCAAGTTTTCCATAGCAAGTGCAGCGCTGTCATAGAAAAGTACCATGCTGAAGGAGCTTCACGACAGGTACCTGATGATGAACTTGCTAACCTTAGACCTATCTGGTACCTTCCACACCACGCTGTGTGGCATCTCAGGAAACCAGAAGAACCGAGAGTGGTTTTTGATTGTGCTTCTAAGAGTGGTGGAACATCATTGAATAAACAGTTACTGAGAGGTCCAGAAAATACCAGCACTCTAATAGGAGTCATCCTCAGATTTAGAGTGGAAGATGTCGCAGTCACGGCGGATATAAAGAGAATGTTTCACCAGGTTTATGTTGCGCCAGAAGATCGTGGTGCCCTGTGTTATTTGTGGTGGCCAAATGGTGCCATTTTAAAGGACCCCAAAACCCACCAGATGCTAGTACACATCTTTGGAGCCAAGTCTTCTCCAAGCGTAGCGGGTTATGCTCTTCGAAGAACAGCTCAGGATAACAAACAAGATTTCTCTCAAGAAGTCATTGATGCTGTATTCAGAGATTTCTATGTAGACGACTTGTTGAAGTCGTTTTCTGACTCAGAACAAGCTATAGTTGTTGGTAAGCAGTTGCAAGAATTGCTCGCCAGAGGAGGGTTCGAACTCACTAAATGGATCTCAAACTCCCGAAGTGTGTTGTCGGCATTTCCTGTTGAGAAGAGAGCACCTCACATCAAGCATTTAGATTTGAAGTCAGAAAGTTTGCCCATGGATAGAGTGCTGGGGATACACTGGAATGTAGAACGCGATACCATGACTTTGTTATCGGTGGCAAAGAGCAGCCTGATAATCGGAAAGGTGTCTTATCCTCTATCGCAACAGTGTATGACCCACTCGGATTCACTAGCCCACTAATCCTGCCTGGTAGAGAAATTAACCAAGAGCTGTGTAGCCTCAAGCTTGACTGGAGCGAGAAACTCCCAGATGAGTTGTGTAGTCGTTGGAGAAAATGGAAGGAAGGCCTGGCGAGTTTACAAGGTTTTAGCATACCACGCTGTTATAAGCCAAGAGATTTCAGCAGAGTACAACAAATAGAGCTGCATCATTTCGCTGATGCTTCCCAAGAGCATGGTTACGGGACAGCCTCCTACTTGCGCCTTGTGAATGATAAGGGACCGATACATTGTAGTTTTGTCATGGGGAAATCATGTGTTAAACCCCTGAAGAGTGCAGTGACTGTGCCAAAGCTAGAATTGACTGCAGCTACCTTACCAACCAAGATAAACAAAGTTGTGATGAAAGAGTTAAAAGGAAGATTGAAGATTGACAGTGTCACGTACTGGACTGATTCCATGATAGTTTTAAGGTACATCACCAATGAGGCTCGGAGATTTGTAACCTTTGTGGCAAATCGAGTTGCTGCAATTCGGCAAGAATCAGAACCGAAGCAGTGGCGCTATGTTCAGTCGGAAACTAACCCAGCGGATTATGCTTCTCGAGGAATCATGCCTTCAGAGACTGGGAAGCTGGAGAAATGGCGACATGGGCCCGAATTCTTATGGCAGAGTGTTGAGGAGTGGCCTCCACAGCCAGCAGAAGTATTCAAGGATCTTCTAGAAAGTGATGAAGGACTGAAGAAAGAGAAAACGACAGTTGGAGCAGCCACAGTGCAGACTGATTTCTGGAACACTATGTTTCTGAGGTATTCAACTTGGAATCGTCTAAGAAGAGTGGTCGCTTGGCTAATCAAAGCCTTCCAGGCACGGGCTCGTCCTCAGTCCCAATATGAATCAGACGGTGCCCCAGAGAGGAGATTAAAGTGTGATCCCACGTGTCTATCAGTCCTCGATTTAGACAAAGCAGATAAGATGATTGTAAAGGCTGTACAGAGGCAGTCATTCTCCAGTGATGAGTCATTGTTGAAAGGAAGACTCGCTCGACTTAAACCGTTTGACGACGATGGAATTTTGCGTGTGGGAGGACGACTAAAGCACTCGAATTTGCTGTATGATGCCAAACATCCAATGATAATGCCAGGGAACCATCCTGTGTCAGAGTTGATAATTCGCCATTATCATCATTTGGATGGACATGCAGGAAGTTACCAAGTTCTGGCTGAGATGCGACAACAGTTTTGGGTTATTAAAGGAGTTTCCGCAGTGAAGCGCATCCTCAGTAAGTGTCACGTGTGCAAACGACAGAATGCTAAATTGGGAGAGCAGATAACTGCACCTTTGCCAGTAGTTCGTGTGTCATCCGGCGGTCACAGAATCATCTACCCCTTTGCAGCAGTAGGATTGGATTATTTTGGACCGCTCTACGTGAAGATGGGACCTGACACAAGGTCGAAGAGAAATCCCACCCTGAACAAGCGGTACGGATGCATCTTTACTTGCTTGAGGTATCGGGCGGTGCACATAGAAGTCGCGGAGGACCTCTCCACAGACAGTTTCATCAATGCAGTTTTGCGCTTTGTTCGGAGACAAGGCCCCCCTACTGTTATCTACAGCGATAACGGCACTAATTTTAGAGGAGCTGAGTTAGACGTCGTTAAGGCCTTGAAGGTGTGGGATCAAGAGAAGATCCAGGCTTCATTGACTCAAAGAGGTATTGACTGGAAGTTCAACCCACCGGCAGCGAGCCACCAAGGGGGCGTATGGGAACGCCTCATCTGTTCCATCAGAAGAATCTTACACTCGTTAGTGGGAGAGCGTCTTATTAATGATGAACAACTTAGAACATTCTTAGTTGAAGTAGAGAAGATTTTGAACGACAGACCCATTACACCCATCTCGAGCGACCCACAAGATTTAGAGGCACTGACACCGAACCACATTCTTCTCCTCCGTCAGAATTCGTCCTTACCTCCAGACGAATACGAAGAATCTGATCGATTCAAGGCCAGATGGAAGCACGTTCAAGTACTGTCAAACAGGTTCTGGCAGAGGTGGATGAAAGAATATTTGCCCACACTGCAGGAATGCCAGAAATGGTTGCATCCTAGACCTAACTTCAAAGTAGGAGATTTGGTCCTGATGGCAGACAAGAATGCTCCCCGTGGGCAGTGGCCAAAAGCATTGGTCGAGCAAGTATTTCCTGACAGTGAAGGCATGGTACGTCAAGTTGTTGTTCGAACAGCAGATGGAGTCTACCGCCGCGACATACGAAAGCTGTGTAAGTTGGAAGAACAGTTGTTTAGTTGCCTTGAAGAAAGGAAGAAATCCTTCTGAGTTGCGTCTCAAGAGGAAAGTGTCCGTCGAGATCGTTGTTAGCATAGAAAGTTCTGTCAGAGACATCCTTGATTCAGTCACAGAAGAGTTTTTGTTTAAAGAAACCATCAGACCTGGAACTGTCAGTTAGAGAAGGTTTAAGAACACTTAGCATGAGTACTAGTTTATCTCCGTAGAAAGACTCCCTGATCGTCTTTGGGGGGAGCGTGTAAGGTTCAATTCGTGACATTTACATGAAGGCGGCTAGTCCGCTGAACAGTTTTTCTAGTCAGTTCTTATTGTCACGCCATGTGGATTTCCCGCCATGTTAGCTCGCCATGTTACCGAAGCAGCTGAAGAGAGTGTACTGTTTGCTTGTAGAGGAATATGTACAATAACTTGTAAGTATTTTTTGTTGCCTGTTACTGTTATCCGGGTCTAGCGCCTAGGTTTACACGTTTCGCCTGTATTTCTTTCAGCGAATCGTTCCCTTCGCCGTTCATTTTGGTGGTTGTTTTTCTGTTAATCCCTCTGTTTGGCAATAAAGGAGGAACGCATAAAGGTTATTGAGACTGAATTCTACACTGACCTCTTGGTTATACGTTACGATTTTTGTGAAAAATGTTTGCATAAATTATGCTAATTTCTGATGTTTGTAATTTTTTTTTTCAAACATTGTGAGCTCCTTGGAAGACAAACTTTTTTTCCCATTAAAGCCTCATCATTGCTGATTAAAATGATATATAGCTTTCAATTCTCCTGTTAACAGTTAGCGAAATATTAGCAAAACTCAGATGTGGTTAAAACATGCCTGCTTTTGCAGCAGACAAGAATGAGTTAACAGAACAAAAAAACGTATCTGAGAAACAAATATTAAAGCTAAAATGCCATTACATTTAACCCTTTAAGCCCCAAGGGAAATGCCAAGTTTTTCTAAATCGGTAACTATGAACCAGGAGACCACATGTGATATACCATTTGAAAGGTATTTTCTGGGGTATGCTATAAATCACACTAAAAGAAATGGAGGAGGCCACAGATTGGATTGACAAGTTCCCAAAATGAAAAAATAAAAACGTTAAAAATTTTCCTGTTCCTTGTACACACTGGGTATCCCCTAAACTATAGCTTAATTTGCAGCTCTCAATGCATTGCTTGTTGTCAGATATTAACTTGGTCGAAATAGTACAAAGACAAAAAGTTCCAAAAGTTGCAGGGGTGGTAAATCAAGTCTTGTATAGGAGGGGGCATGATATTATGCCTTCATTGTTGAGATCTTTCCAAGATCTTTTAGTTGTGCAAATATGGCACTATTGGGGCTTAAAGGGTTAAGAGCTACATTTATAACACATTTATTGTGCATCACAAACAGAAAATTGATTTCAAAACACTAATGTGACTGGAACAACTGGAACGGAACAATAAAAGTAAAAAAACTACAAACATTAAGATTATGAATTGCCCTGTTTGCCATGAGATGGTCCTCTTGTTGTTATAATATGCATGAATACGTATTTCTTTCTTTGGTATCATTATAATTATTTTTCTAAACTCCACAGACACTTGTTTATGGCTATAACTTTTGTTTAAAAATTTTGATGTTGGGGGGGGGGGGGGGGGGGCTTTAACGTAAGGGTTTAACATCACTATACACTGGAAATGCTAGTGCAGACTGACATTGAAAGCACTATAGTTTAAAGGGGGAATGTGAGCTACACTTCCTGTGCAATTCTCAGTGGTTTCTCCCATTTTCTGCTATTTTTCCACTTTTCCCAGTTCTCTTCATTTCTGAAATCCAAGTTCCTCCCTTTCTAAAGTTCAGGGACTGCAAATTAACACTTTCTGTTGGTTACTTACTTGAGCAATTCCTGTCACAGAGATTGGCACTCCATGGCGAGTGTACACACGTGGAGATTCGACATTCAAGGTCATTGTGTTAAGGGAAATTCTATGAAAAAACCATCCACAACATTATGTGAATCAAAGGCTCCTGTGAGCTACACTAGCTCATGGATGCATCTTGCTACACTAATTGCGACCTGCATTTGACAAGTAATGCAACCTCTTTCCCAGAGTCTATCAAACTTATTATTGTGACGGATGTATTCTCGCCCTTGACTCAACCTCCCATCAAAGAGAGCATTGTGGACACCCCAAAAAATGTATGACCTCAAGAATTCTGTAGCTATGTTACAACATTGTAACTTTTTTTTACCACAATATTAAACTACTTTCAAAAATAATTTTTATTACTGATTGTTTACTTAAGCCAATTATTAGTTAAAAAACTAAAAATATAAAAATTTGGTGATGAATGGTGAAACAATACTGGTGGAGGAACAAAATGAGGTAATGAGAGATCTATTGCAAACCACCTATCGTGGAACATTGCAAGGATGTGCTCTAAGAAAATTTTTGGGTTGCCGAAAACTCTGAACCTATGAAATTCGGGGTGCCCAGCATAGTAATTTTGTGTGAAAACTGAGATTTCCTTATCACTCAAAAGGCAAAACTAAGTCACCAGGGGAGACCGGGCACTCCTGGAGCACAGGCCTGCATTGGGGTCAAACTTTATTTGACAGTGTTAAGTTCTGATATCGTAGTTACTGAATCTAACATTTATTGCTACCATGCAATACATGCGAGGGATGTCACAAGTTGCTCAAAGGTTAACTAAAATGAGCACATGCCCTGACCCAAAGTCAACATACAGTGCATGACTACCAGGGATGCACTCGATAGCGAGTAACAACAAGCATGATGAGCATATCCAAACAAATACTATGAGTAGATTTGTATTGCTTCATCGCCGTATTGGCTCCCTTGAAGCGAGCATTTCAATTTATGCGAGAAAATATCTAACAGATGCGCGCGTACAACCAAGCCAAGCGAGTAACGTTTTGATGTGGGTGTGAAACAATATAAACACAACAAAGTCGAGTTCCCTTCACTAGCACTCAACGATGACATGAATCAACCAACCTCATTTTACACAGGAAGTACAGAATGAAAAAAGTTCTGGGCATTACATCATCTAGAGGTATAATTTTTCACCTCTTCTGATTAAGGATTCTGTTATTACGTTTGCATTTTGCACGCGATATGACAAGAATGCCAAACCTCAGCACAATTCTATTGAATAATAAAAATGTCGTGCAGACTGCATTTTTCTTACTTTTGCAGCTTTTGAATCCAAGGCCACACAAATATCCGGCCACCAGCAACTAAAGCTGGTTTGGTGTGACATACTCCTACGAAAGAAAACGCAAAAATATGCCAGTCTGATTTTTGAGAATCATTCAAGCGAGCACCGCCTAATCAACGAAAACACCTGCGAAATCCAAGTCAACTGTGAGCTTCAACCTTCAGCAATTTTATATTAAAAATACTAAGACTGGCCGCTAAGGTGTTACGAACATACCCGATACCACCATGGCCTCATTAGGTCCACAAGTTTCGAAGAAGACCATTTTGAAACAAGAACAAGCAAAAAGTTCCTCGTTCCTTGAGTACGACAATATGGCGCCGATGTCACGTGACACCTGCGTTAACGCCTCCTCCTCAAATTCAATAACCAGCCGAATTAATCGATAATACATCGTATCAAGCCCTTGTGTCATATCGATCTTCGGGTCCGCCCCGGCGTTTTACAACACGTGCCCCACTCCAGCACTGGTCCTTTCTCTTCGTTTACCTGAGGTAAGATGGCGGAAATTTTTGTTGAAGTTCAATTTTTGAGCGAATTGCCGTTCCCAAACCGCATGACCCTGTATTCTGATGTCGTTTTAAAGGCAATAAATGTTTTCGGTACTTTGAGAATCCCAGATGTTTTGAATAAAGACGTCTGAGTTACTTAAGCGAGGGATCAATCTAGTAGTAAACTCGACTCAAAACATGATTTTGTCGAATGTACTGTTCCACTGATCTGAAAGTTATCATTCACATTTTAATGGTCAATGCATTCGATGTACTATGAGCATTTTACCTTGATATATTTTATGTCGCCTTAATCAGGTCTTATGCCACAGCTTCGTGTACACCAAATGAAATCATATGCTGGAGTTGAATATTCATAAGCTTAAAGCCTTGGCAAAACGGACTCGCAAGTAGACGCAAGTTGAAAACTTGGGTCTACTTGCGACTCCGTTTGGCCAGGACTTGCGTGCACTTGCGTTGAATTGCAATGACTTGTGCTCACTAATTACTATCACACGGAGACTCAGCTGGGCTGTTGTAAAGGTTATATTGTGGTATAAACATGCTGCTAGTAACAACCCAGGAGTGGCGGGAGGGTTGTACTCGCTTACAAGGGCGATAAAGGATGAACTGATGACTGACTACAAACGCCACCGTTCTTATCGTACATTCAGATAAGAGAATTCATACGGCTAAAGTTACCGGTTACATAGTACTTAATACTTTTAATGACAAGCACTAAAACACTCAATTATTATCACACGGAGACTCAGCTGGGTTTTTGGAAAGTTTATTGTGGTATAAACATGCAGCTAGTAACAACCCAGAAACCCCAAACCCAAAGGGAAAATAATGATAGTGGACATACAGTACCGCCCAAAAGTAAGTTGCCAGTCGCGTCGCGTTTCCTGCGCGACGCGATTCGCGTAACGAGCACGCGATGCGAATCGTGTCGTGCAGGAAACGCGATGCGAATGCGCTACGCGATTCGCGTAGCGCGAGACTCACTGAAGCGAAAATTTTTGGCATAAATTTCGGATGATTTTACAACGCGAAATCAATTAATTTTGCGTAGCGCTTTACAAATGCAGCTATTGTTTCAATTGAATACATGTCATTCCCTTCTATGCAAATACAGACAACATCATGGAGTTCATCACGAATTGAAATGGCGGAGTTCTCTTGTAAACAAACCGACGAAGATCGATTGCGAATGGTTACTGTTCCTCGGGTGTTCCTTGCTCCCTCTAGCGCTGAAATGACAACTTTTATCGGTTCTGTCGTCAATACGATATATGGTCGTGTTTTCTGAATTCGTTAGGAAAATTGAGTGCTAGTTCGCCACAAGCAAATGGCCATTGGCGACTGCTTGCTGTATTTTGTTTTCAGTTCACAAAGCAATGCAGGCTAAAATTTGCATAAAACCACAAAAACTACTGGCTGTGTAACCTGAAACCTTCCACTCAGTAAACATGGCACAACACTCGTTACTCATTACTCGCTTGAGAAGCCGTGGAAAACCCGAAGCAGAACAGACTTTATTTCATTTTCTTCTTTTTGAAGGAATAATCTTATCATGTAGAAATTGGAAGTTCATCTGGCTGATGAAGTTTGAGCCGTTAATTAAGACTTACGCGTATGTGAAATGTTTATTCGACATGCCGGCACTCAGTCGTATATTTTCTAGTTTGCAAGACCGAAAAACATTTTCCTGGGCATATCTCACTAAGGTTGTGCTCCAGGAAAGTGTGTCCGCGTAAAAAGATTTGCTGAAGAGTACGGTAGTTCGGAAGCCTCGCACGTGCTGAGCTTACTTTGGTTGATTGATCGATGAAGAGAATGATAAGCTTATCTCACGGCTCGATCTTATCATGTAGAATTTGAGATTCATCTGGCCATGGTGAAGTTTGTTATTCAAGACGCCAGCACTCAATCATATGTTTTCTACTTCGAAAGACCTAAAAACATTTTCCTGGGCATATCTTTGTAAAGTTGCGCTACAGTAGAGTTTGTCCGCGTAAAAGAGTTGCTGAAGGAAGCGTCGCATGTGCGGTCTATCGATCAATCGAAAAGAACGAACAGCTTATCTCCCAGCTCGTTTACCCTCAATCAGCGTGCCAACTCTATGTTTTGAGGTACACAAACGAATATTACCATATACCTATTTGCGTTTGGTAATAATCCGCATTAAGCTTAGAGTACCCTCGATAAAGACGCTCACAAAACACTTGCTCCGTCAAAACCATGCATACGAAAAGAAACATCCCAAGTGTGTAAACATTTTCAATTTCAAACGGCTAACTAAAGTTATCAAGAATCAAATGAATAGAAAGCTAAACAAAAGTTAAGCATCAGTCACGAACGAGCCGAAATTATCGGCGGTTTGATGTTCAGTTTAGGAAGAAGCTTGAATTGGAGGGAAGCGAATTAATTAGATAGTAGCTGCGCTCACTGCGGTAGAGTTCCTCTGTGTCTCCACTTCGAAAGACCGAAAGCGGAAAACCATGTTCCTGTGCATCATACTGTGTATATAGTTTTCTTAAGTTAATCATGTAGATGTTTCGCCGCAAAAACGGTTTGACACAAAATTTCGAAGCTTAGCACGCGCTGCCCTTCTCCGGCGATCTATCGATCACACATATTCATTTCTTCTTAGTGGTCTTTTGCGAACACCAGAAATCGACTATTGAAATCGGCTATTGTTACTTTACAATGGGCATCTTAAATCGCGCGAGAGCTTCAAGCCAATTTACTTACAGTTTCTACAACATCGCACACGACACGAATCGCAACGCAACGCGAATCTATTCATCATACTGTGTATATAGTTTTCTTAAGTTAATCAGGTCAATGTTTCGCCGCAAAAACGGTTTGACACAAAATTTCGAAGCTTAGCACGCGCTGCCCTTCTCTGGCGATCTATCGATCACACATATTCATTTCTTCTTAGTGGTCTTTTGCGAACACCAGAAATTGACTATTGAAATCGGTTATTGTTACTTTACAATGGGCATCTTAAATCGCGCGAGAGCTTCAAGCCAATTTACTTACAGTTTCTACAACATCGCGTTGTGTGTCGCGCGCGAGGGTGGCAACTTACTTTTGGGCGGTACTGTAGGGTGTTACGGTTGAGGGGAGAGTCTGGATGTGATAGAGTTGAGTATTGTGAGTTTGTGTTAAACAAAAGAAATGTAATCCATGGCCTAATTATAGGACCACAGCTTTCATACCACAGGGAATGTTTGCACTGTTGACTGCATGTAAGCATTGCCAGGTGACAAAAAATGTGATCTTATTAATATGAAAAATAATACATGTCAACGGGCCTGTTGCTCAGTGACTTTGGTGTCAAAATAGGCTATTAAATTGTCACAAATGTTTGTGGAACTATGTAAGTTATTCATTCAAGTTTCAGTTTTTACCTGTCAAACTTCAATTTTTTCTTGACATTGTGTGTTTTATACCCAGCTGGATCACGATTTTTTATCACAAGGTCTGTCTAAGGTGCAACCAACAGTATGGTTTTTGCTTCATTTGCATTTGGAAAGGCTGTGGCTTCTTGTTGGGCCACCTTTTGCATCTGGTAGTCATGAAATGTTTGGGTTAATGTTCAAGATTTAATGTCACAACCTTGATGCATGGCAGTCAGGAGTGACTCCAACTTCCAATATTGTGACTCCTATAACTGACTCAGCATATGAAATGGGCTACACATTCACATTCTTCATACATACTCTCAGTAAGATCATCTTATGGATCAGTGCAATAAACACATGACCAAGAGTTTCCTGGAGGTGTTCCATGTTATCACACATTTATGCATGAAACATTGTTTTACAAAACAGTACAAGATTCCCTTGCAAACTACAGTCATTTATCACTGGACTTTTGAAACTTTTTACATGTATTTAGTGCAACTGATTCAGTTGTCTGGCATTCATTTAGAAATGTCTTGGACTGAATAAGAAGAAGAATTAATCTACATGTATACATAACTCTGTTTGTTGGGTTTGTTTCAGCGCCATCATGTCTGAGGACTGGGGAGCTGCTGATGATACTGTTGCCCCTGTAGTGGTTGCACCTGAAGTTCAGGATATTAAATTGTTTGGAAAATGGAGCACAGATGATGTGCAAGTCAGTGATATTAGCTTAACTGTAAGTTTGTTTCTCAAGTTTTACTTTACACTCACTTTTCACTTGTTTGTGATTAATTGAAGAAAAAATGGCATTTTTGTCAGATAATGGCAAGATGAGGGAAAATATGTTTTTACATAAATTGTAGGCCATGTGAAAAATGCTATCATTAGTTTCGGTGGTTATGTCTTTAAGCTTTGAGCTTAGTTGATCAATCAGCAACTGCACTGTCAGCTGTTTGGTTCTGTTGTCTCTTGATGGTATGGTGTGATAGTCTTCATCCAGACCCTTTCATTGCCAACCTGTTTGAAAGATTCTTGGGTTGCTGTTTTTTAACTGTGATGATAGCTGTTACCTTTCACTTGTTTTGCAGGACTACATTGCAGTCAAAGAGAAGTATGCTACTTATCTTCCTCATACTGCTGGTCGTTACGCTGCCAAAAGGTTCAGGAAGGCACAGGTAAATACTAGCAAAACATTTTTTTGGCCGTAGCTTCCATACACTGTAAAAACTTGTGTATAAGCCGCACTCGTAGATAAGCCGCATCCACATATTTCAAGCATGATTTTGAGAAAATAATAAATAAAAACTTATAAAAAAAACACTCTGGCAAAAAATTCTTTGTTTATTCACAGTTGTTCGCAATAAACTTGCTTTGACTTATCCAGGAAGATCGAAGGGCCTCTGCTTGCAGCGTACAGTGACCTTAAGATGTTAAATAACTCTTAAAATACCTTTTACTTGGCTTGTCTTTAATCGATTTCCTTAATTCTTGGGACTGATAACGGTTGTCTTCATTGTTAAAGTTGAAATGAAAACGATGAAATTTGAATGAAAATAAAGTACAGGAGAATGATACAAAAGTTTGCTTAGTAACCACACAGACATTTACAGAGGGATAGCCTGGACACCATAGTAGGTGACCAACAGGCTCGCTTTCCCATCAGCTGTGCGTGCATGGATATCTTGTTTATAAAGACGTATGGAAGCCATCGATTAGAGAAAAACTCGTCGGTAAACGAGCTTAACAACCCCAAGGATGAACACGCAATGCAAGTAATGAAAGGCAATGAAATGGTCAGCCATTTGCCTTGCGCGTTTTACCATGTAGCGTGGTATTTTCTCACACGTAGTGGAGAGATCAGTTGAAGTGATTGGTTGAAGACGACATTGTAAGCAGCTTTGTGGAAGTATGGAGATTCTATGCCAGTTAGAGTTTAGAACTACTGGCGAGCAAGATTCAGGTTTAGAACCTGAAGATACAAATGGCTTCTTTAGGAGCTGCCATTTCTACTGAAAGCAGTGTGTTTAATCTTTATTCACTGAAGGCTTTTAGTGCTATTTGTGACCCCATAGAAGCCAGTTGACTCCCTTTGAAAGCAATGGTCTCGTATAAACTAAACTAAAACTAAACTAAACTATATAAGCCGCACCCCCAATTTTGAGCCCAGAATTTCTGTAAAAAGATCCGGCTTATACACGAGTTGTTACGGTAGTTCTAACTTTCATGACAATTGGCACTTTCATGAGAGTAGTAGTAAACTAGGAGTTTGAATGTGATAGTAAGTGCTGGTGTTGGACATGGAAGGGAATACTGACCAAACAATATGGAGCAAGATGCTTTGGTAAGTGCAAGTGGGATGCCTTTTAAAAACTTAATGTAAAAGCTCATGCCAATCTTGATGTCCTAGCTTCAACCTCGGTTGTGGGCAATCATTGTCATTTTCCATAAGGTAAGGTTTGTCTTAATGTCCTACTGCATGGAGATATTTTTTTTCTCAGTGCATTCGGGAGCAGTGACGTGCACTGCAAAGGTACAGTGCATCTCTTTCCTGAGTAAACTGGAAGCTTGTTGGTCTCGGGAAAAAAAGTGAGAATAATGTGACGCAAAACAGCTTTGTGACTAAAGCGACTGTGGAGACGATATCCAAGTTGAACTCACCCACTGAGACCACTGAGATGGTCGAGTCCAATTGTTTATCAACCACTCAAGGCAAAGAAAATCTGTTGAACCATTCTTCATGACCTTGATGAATACTTCAACAAGCAAATAAAGAAATCCAGAAAATGAAAACTAACCTTATACATGTAGAACTTGACAATGATCGCCCCCTGGAAAAGTACTAGACTCAAACACTGCGAGATATCCTTTCCACATGCAATGTGACATCATCATGAGCATTAATACCCTATTGACTGCGCAGGCATCCAATCTCACTTCCGACAAATTTTGAATTTCTTCACTAAATGCCAAGAATAGGTGGCTGCCTTGCTAAGGCTCGCAGCAATTATCAGTGACTGGTTTAATCAAGTTAGTGATCAGAGGTTTGGGTTACCATGTATTGTACCTATAGCCCATGTTTAAGATACAGACAGTTTTAGTTGTGGTAACCAAAATTCAATTCTGCAGTATTTTTATTCTGGAAATTCTGCTAAATATTGCTCAAAAGGGATATACTTTTACTGGTCTTGTGTTGTCATGTTATTCATTTTACCATGATTACCATATGGTTATCTAAGTTGGCAAAACGCATATCATTAGTAAAGTAAGAAGAAGACTGGGCTGAGGATGGAAATGATTGCAACATGAAGTTATTTAATGTGAAAAGACAAAATATCAACTCTATTCCAGCGTCAATCTTACTTTGATTCACTGTAATAATTGTAAAGGCCACATATTAGATATTTAATCAGCTTGGCAATTAAGGAAATTTTACATTTTGTTTATTTTGTTGTTTAGTGTCCCATCGTGGAACGGTTGGTCAACTCCATGATGATGCATGGACGTAACAACGGCAAGAAGCTGATGACTGTCACAATTGTGAAGCACGCATTTGAGATCATTCATCTGCTGACTGGAGAGGTGAGGATACACTGGCTACTTCTATGACAAACTTTGTGAGCTACCGGTAGTAGTTAAGAGATGCGGTATCCATTTCCAATATTTCACAGCTTACAGAATTCACCTTGTGTAAGTCATAATCTTTGACTAGACCACCAGTCAAGATCCAAAATCGGTACTTTTGTCTCTCTTTCCAGCTGCCATGGTCTAAAAAATAATATCCAAAGTCAATCTGCTTTTATACATTGTAGAAGCTGGAATGGCTTCATCAGGTCCTCAGATAAAGTTTTGGGTGGATTAAAACGACTCGCTCCGTCCTTGATCTCTGTCAAGTATCAGCGTGTCAAGTATCAGTGAATGACTGCTGACGCAAAACAAACAACTCTCACAAAATGTATGCAAGCAAAGAGTTGTTAAAATGTGAAAGAATTTATTTGCTATTGCTGTTTAAAACAATCGTTGCTAATTATACAGAGAACACATATATATTTGCTATATCTCATTGTATTTTTATGTGTTTGAGAAGCCGTAACAAAAACTTGTGCTTTGCGTTTCATCAGGGGTTCCAAACACCTTGAAACAATAAATGCGCTCTGCCTTTGGCATTGTGCTTTCATCTGTTTCTCTGTGTTTGGAACCCCTGATGAAACACTCATACTTGTTTTTGATTATATTACTTAAAACTGTCTCTCTTTCATAGTGGCATTTTTGTTAAGCTCCTTTTGCTACTCACTGCATCCAGTGTGTGTTCCTTGTCTAGTCACTCAAGATAGTTAACTATTTTCTCTTGATTTGCTGGTCACAACGGGCTAATTAATATTTTAGTGAAGCCCTTATTCCCAAAGTGTAGGGAAAACTCATTTTAGTACTATGAGCTGGATTCTGTAAGTAGTTATTGTAGCCATATTTTTCCTTCTAGATTTCATATACTAACTTATTTTCATGGAATAACATATTAACCTCAATTTACACTTGCATTCTTATCAGAACCCTCTTCAAGTATTAGTGAATGCCATCATCAACAGTGGGCCACGTGAGGACTCCACCCGTATTGGTCGTGCAGGCACTGTGCGTCGTCAGGCTGTTGACGTGTCCCCTCTGAGGCGAGTGAATCAAGCTATATGGCTGCTCTGCACTGGTGCTCGTGAAGCTTCTTTCAGGAACATCAAGTCCATTGCAGAGTGTCTTGCTGATGAGCTGATCAATGCTGCTAAGGTGTGTTGTACTGTCAGTAAAACTTGTTTCTGATGCATCACAAAGTCCACAAAAAGACAACCTTGTTCTCCAGGAACGAGGTTGACAAATAGTATGCTAAAGCAGCTTATCTGATGTTTATAATAACATCGCTTCAGGTCCTTGCAAAGACGTTTTTTTGCTGTCACTGTCACTGTCACTGTAGTTATTCTGCAAAAGTATTCACTGGCTGCCAGCATTTTGGTGAAAAGGGAATTATGTTAACAGTACTATGGCTATAGTGAAGGCTGGTTATACAACATGTGTGTAAGATCTCATTCTAAGCACCAAGCTACAGGGAAGTTATTGGGACATCTTACTAACTTTTTTAATCACTCAGAGGGCTGGATGCACATCCGACATTTTTCTTTTATTTAAGTACCCTCTGCGGTCCCTGAAAACTGTTATCAAACTCCAGGGAATACTGGGGCAAGGTTTCCCAAATGAACTGTAGTTGACCACACATCAGAAATGGTGGATGTCCAGAGAAAACAGAAAAAAAAATCATAATGTCATTTAAGGAGTATTTTTTTCCTGTTTTCTGTGCATTACCATCATGCCGTTTGTCCTTTAGCTTTCATAAAGAAACCTGGTCTCATTTTCGCTCGAATTTGGAGGTAATTTTATTTGAAAAAAAGGTGCAAACCTTAACCAAAACATTTTATTTGTGTTCACCTGTGATGCTTGTTTGTTGCTTTTTTAGGGTTCTTCAAACTCCTATGCTATCAAGAAGAAAGATGAGTTGGAGCGTGTGGCCAAATCCAACCGTTAAAATGTGAACATTGAAAAACAAAACAATAAAATTTGTTTCTGAATGATATCCTGTCTTAAATTGTTCTTCTTTGTTGCGTTTATAAATCATAAGAAAAGAGAACTTCACAAAAAAATATTTATCAAAGCATGTGGGTTCTTTTTTTCAACTAAAGGAAATGAAAGCATGTAGGATTACATCGATATGTTTCTTTCAGTCCTAGTCAAGAGTCTTTAAATGTCAGAAAATTTTCAGCATTTCCTTCATTCTAATGAACTGGGTAATATTGGAAAACAGTTTCTATGGCCTTGGGGTGTACCTTTTGAAATCAAAATTTCCTATAGAAGACAAGCTTCGATTTCCTTGACCCTACAACATCTTTTCGATGCATGATCAAAGTTTATTTTCTCATTGGTTTCCAAGCAACAGCTGTTACCATAGTGACGATAACGCGTGTTCGTTCATTTTCAAAAAAAGGTCGATTATCTCGAAATCCAGTCGCACACTTCATAACGAAACTTTAAGAGTGTAGACTACTCAAGGTCCACAACTTGTAGGCAAACTTAGAAAAAAAAATTGTAATAGCGTTTTCAAGTAAATTGTAAATAAAATTTTGAAGGCCAGTTCTGTTCATTCCCGAATTTTTCTTCAAGCTTTACAAGGAAACATTAACCCTTTAACGCCCAGTGTACCATATATCGTACGGATTTGTACAACAGACAGGCCTACCGCTTTCAAGATTGCCCACGCTCTCAAATTTAGGCGCGATCATTACGGTCAGTTTATAGTGTCAATCAGTAACTGTTTTACGCTTTCAGAGCCAATACACTGGGAATAATAACCTTCGTTTTCCGTTCCATATCATTATTTGTTTTCAAGTAAAACCAAAACTGGCCGTTTTATGCGCCCTGGAGCATAGCTAACAATTCTTTACTTCAAAATCTCCTTTGGAAAACAAAACATTCTAACGAGGGCAAACCTTGATCTCATGATAAGCATCTATCTCCAATTTTGCCTCTAACGCCTACAACCAGCAGCACAACGAGTATCAACCATTTGATTCGAGCACAGGTAACCCAGGCTCTGTATCTGCTACGATTATAGAGATTTTATATGGGAAAATACAGGGCACATATGGGCGAAGTTCAAGCCTAGAAATTTGTAAGAAATAGGAAATAAAAAACGATGCCACTTACCGTATGTGTAGTTGTGGTTGTCCTTAATACTCACAAGAGTGTGGAGGGTGAAGTGGACTTTATTTTCCGAAACTCCTGGTGAGTGTTAAGGTCGGCACACACGAGGGGACTAGTCCCTGCGACTAGTCCCTGCAACTAGTCCACCTGAAGAGTTTACACAAAGGGACTGGTCGCAGGGACTAGTCCCACGAACAGTTCACACGCAGGGACCAGCATAATTTGAGGGGACTACAACGTGCGACTTGTCCCACGAATTCAAACATGGTTTGAATTCGTGGGACAAGTCGCAGGGACCAAATTTTGGTCCCTGCGACTAGATTTTGTAATTGAATGGGTAGTTCACACGAAGGGACTTGGTCTCCGGGACTAGTCGCGGGGACTAGTCGCAGGGACTAGTCCCTCCGTGTGTGCCGACCTTTAAGGACAACCACAACTACACATATGGCAAGTGACATCGTTTTCTATTTCCTATTTCTTACAAATTTCCAGACTTGAACTTCGCCCCATATGTGCCCTGTATTTTCCCATACAAAATCTCTATAATTGTAGCAGATACAGAGCCTGGGTTACCTGTGATTCGAGAAACTTTTCTCTTTGGCGCCCGAATTGCATTCAGGGAAATTTGGATACCACGGCGAAATGGAGGTCCCGCCATCTTCATTTTGTAGATATTTTATCATCTGGACCTACTGGCAAAATATGGTACGCGTTGTGTTCTTTGCAAGTTAAATCTCGCCAAAATTGCCTTGCTAGGTCCAAGAATCCATCACAGCACGGCAAGAGAGACGAACTTCACTTCTGAGCTGCCATGACTCGACACGACCACTTTTGGCGTCCCAGTCGTTGTGAAATTATCTCTCACCTTTGGCTTCGTTCAGAAGTTTGCCCCTACTCTCCATTCAAGCTTAATGATGCCAGCCTGGGAGCTTCTGCAGTGAAAAATGGCTCGAAAACACACTTATAAACCGAGTACCTACCGATTACAACTCGATCGTTGTAGTCTCCTACGCAGCCGTTCTTTGTCTCGTCACGCAACTCGAGGAGCGTTGCGTGACGAGACAAAAAACGGCTGCGTAGGAGACTAAACTCGTTACGGTCGCGAGCAAAACAACGGTTTAAAATGGTGACGTCACAATAAAACTTGAGTCCTCGGTATTCCAGAGCAGCAAACGTTTCAAGGGAGACCTTCATATAGGACATCTAGCTGCCTTTCATTTATTTGCATCGAGAAAATTCCCGAAAGAGTTCAAAAAAAGTTTGGGTCTTAAAGGGTTAAACTTTCACTTTTTTCTGATACAGATTTGTTTCTGAAAAAGGGTACGAACAATTTCACAAAAGAAACTGAGGGCTTGTCCCAGACCAATCCAACTGCATGTGTGAGAATGCGGACGTTACGATATTGTATTTGATCTCGTACATTTACTGTAATATCGCTTTGAGACCAGCGATCAAGGAGAATGCTTCATAAAACTCGAAATTTTGCATCTTTTGGTACCAAGTTATGTTATTTCGCTAGCCCGAGGTCGACTCCAACGGCGGGTCAAATCCTGGCACCTGCTCTTGCTGGCAGTTAGCGACAAAGGGGGACAGCAACAAGAACGTTGAAATAGCAACGATGATTAAAGATCACATTTATTCTGAGGTATACACGCCTTTATTGTACAGTCTCATCATTTTCATTGGTTTCAGTTTTTATTGGGAGCTTTAATTTTACAATAAGAACTGGCACGAATAGGTCACAAGTAATGGCTTTCTCACTGGAAGCCGTTTTCAGTCTGTCTCCACCTCGTAATAAAAAATTAAAAACTAGCTAGTTGATCGACGGCGGGCACAGATGATTTACAGCGACCTCTGGAACGTACCAAACGGGACGACCGCAGAAATTCGGAACTTCTGAAAGAGTACTTACTTCTCTTTCATTCTGAGAAAAGTCCCTTAATCAACTATTAAATACGCACCATCGTAAATAATGGGATTCAGCAAAAGTCAATTATGATTTTGATGTTAGGATGGTAGGGAGTGTTTTATTACGATGTTGAATTTCAGTCTTGAGTAAATTTCCAGATCTTGATTGTACAGTCATCAGAACATGAAGCTAAGAGGCCTGGTTCCTTAGGATGCCATTTGACACCGTTCACATCCTGCGCATGCGCCTGTGTATAATGAAAGAACAATAAATTATAAATGCTATAAAGTTGGATAAAGCAGTTAGGATGGTAGGAGGAACGTTAATGGCAGCGGAAACAGCTTTGTTTTGTAGATGGAAATTAAGAAGTTGTGAAATACGTCTAAAAGATGAAATGTTCGCCTACGCATGAAGGAAAGAAAAAAAATCGGAGACCTTAACAGAAATCAATCTAATGACCTTCAAAATGCTGGCCGAAACTGGTGACAAGCTATGTACAAGGTTCATATTGACAAGCGTGCTACACACTGTAAGGAACACCTTTGCCGATAGTGCCGTGTGGTGTAAAGAAAACTGTATTGAAAAGAACCAGTATGATAGAAAACTAGCACTGAAATATCGTGTGCGTGACCCAATCTAGCTCGCACCTGGTCAAGAAGAGAGAGCGATAGTGGTTCTGAGAAACGCAGGATGAGAAAAAAATATGTATATAAACAAGACGCTCTATAAGCGTTTACTCGGGATAGCTCATGATGCAGAAGTCGGACGCACGCTTTCTGATTTTCGAAAGCTATCTGGCTAATGGTTTGCTTTTGGGTTTGCAGAAGGCCTTCTTGTTTTCGTATGAGCAAAGCGCAAAACTACTTTGAGAGTTGTATTGCCAAACGTAAATAGATCTGTGGTAATATTCGCTGTCGACTATCTACAGGGTGTTTCAAAAGTTCGTGGACATTTTAAAAAGACTATACTTCATCCAGATTTCTTATAGTTCTCTCCAATTACTTACAGACATTAACAAATTTTATTGTTAATCGATTTTCAGAACTCTCCTACGAGTCGGATAAAAACACTCGTTGAAATAAATATTTTCCCGCCAAAAGGTGTGAATCTGTGTCGTGTGTGTTTCTGTACTTTCCCGCCATTTTTGTCTGTTTTCAGTAACAACTAGATTTTCAACGTCGATATAATTTGCAATTATGAACCCTAGAAAAGCAGTCTATTTAAGAGCACAGGCAGCAATTTTACGATCATCTGGAGTATCTGTGCGAGAAACGGCTAAAATATTGCAAAAAAGCAAGAGCTGGGTAGCGAAGTGGTCAAGTTCACAAGAGTTTTATGACAAGCCAAGAAGTGGTCGACCAACAGTCCTTGACAGAACCGCAAAGAAAGTTATAGAAAAAGTAAAGTATAAAAGAGGAAATTCTACCAGAAAAATCAGCAAACAACTGAAGAACAAAGGTCTGCCTGGATCTACAGCAGCAGTATGGAGATATGTGTCAAGAAAAGGATGGAAACCTTTGAGACGAAAAAAGCTCCCACTTTTGAACATTAACCAGCGGAAAGCTCGCTTGTTATTCGCTCGCAAATATCGTAAATTTACAGCAGATGAATGGGGAAACTTTCTCTTTACCGATGAGTGCCCTAAATATCTTTTCCATCTTCCCAACCCTAAAAACGATATCGCATGGGGCTCACAGGAGAGTCAAGTTCCGCCATCGTACCGAGTTAAAGGAAGCGCCAAATGGATGGTTTGGGGTGGCATGACAGGCCGCGGCCTCACTTCCTTACGTTTTATCCCGCAAGGACAAACTGTAACCGCAGAGTATTATATCACAAAAATCCTCGAGAAAGAAGTGAAGCCTCTTTTCAGCCGTAGATCCACAACAGAGGAGCCGGTAAAATGAAAGCTTTTCACGAACAAGAGCAGTGCGACCTTCGTACAAGATGGCGCACCAGCTCATGCGGCGAAAGCAACCCAGCAGTGGTGCAAGAAAAAAACCCCGAATTTTATCCAAAAAGATGACTGGCCTGCAAATTCACCTGATCTTAACCCCACTGAAAACCTATGGAGCATCATTGACGAAGCTGCATACAGAGATCCGATACCTAAGACGATGGGAGGACTAAACTCAAGGGCGAAACATACCACTCGCAAGACTAAGGGAGCTAGCTCGTTCCATGTCGCAACGGCTCAAAAACGTTATACAGAACAATGGGGAGCACTCTGGATATTGATATTTTAACACTGGCCAAAGGAAACAATGTACATAAAACTGGAAAACTTTCATTACCATCCGGGAATCCTAAAACTATCATTTATTTGTATAGAAAAGTGTCCACGAACTTTTGAAACACCCTGCAGTTATGTGTGATGTATCGAAGTTTCGATCGACCGACCGATAACGCAGCGCAAACAAAACCTTTATTTACGTTCGGTAATTGCATAGCACACAAGGTAAATAAATCTAAAAACTATAATACTTAAAGGATAATATAAAAATCAATACTAAAAAGAAAGAATTAAAAGCTAATATTAAAGATAAAACTATATACAATCTTATGGGTTTCTGGTACAATATAAGTAAAGATAAGTAATGGTAATAGGTCTGAGTGGAGTCCAATTTGGTCTGTAATCAACGAGTGATAACAAAATCGGACGACCGCGCTGAGGGAGTCCGATTTGTTTATCACGAGTATGATTACAGACCGAATTGGACGACACGAAGTCTTATTACCAATTAATCATAAAAATTACAATTTCCGAGAAAAGAAGAGCCAAGTTATAAAAGGGAAGGGAATTTTGCATTAAAAGACTGACAAAGGAAGCGTAAATTGTTTAATGTCGCTCTGAAATTGACAACGATCAAAATGTATGGTGATTGTAACCAAGGTTGTGATTGGTTGATTTAAACTAAAACTTTGAATGTGATTGGTTGATTTAAAATACTACTTTGAAAGTACGAAGGAGCAAACTTTTTGAAATACATTTGATTACAAAACTGAGCGATATTACACGACATTTCGAAGTCATGTTGACTTCATTTTCAAGTGATAAATGTAACGGTCGTTTCAGGTTTAAATTAAGTGCCGCCTTTCATCTTCGTGGGAATCGGTCGTAAAAGAGTGCGATATCTTAAGGGGATGTTTTTTAAGCTGGGATACCCGGATAGAATGGTTGATGCCACCGTTACCTCGTTTCTGAATTCAGTCTTTTTGACGGAAAATGATCAAGCTCAGAAGAACAACGCCATGGCAGAGGGAAACATCGTTCGAGTCATACTACCTTTCATAGATCACAGGTCTGCGGACTTCGTTCGGAAACAGCTTAAAGATCTTGGCAACAACATCGGCAACCCAATACAAACGGTATTCAGGAGAGGAAACCACCGGTCGTTAGCCGACAATGTGTTGTATATCAATTTAAATGTGATCTGTGCGATACAGATTATATCGGCTACACTACTCGTCATCTCCATCAGCGAATTGAAGAACACAGAGCCTCAGCCGTCGGTGCACATGTGAAAGGTTGCCACGGAATTTCAAAGCCCGAGTTTTTAAAACAGTTCTCCGTTTTGAAGAAATGTCAGGGAAAGCTTGACTGTGTAATCCGCGAAATGCTTTTCATCCGTGAGAAGAAACCGAAGTTGAACACACAATCAGACTCAATTCGCGCGAAAGTATTTGTTTAGAACATTTCATCGCTCGCGCACTAATTCGTTGGCTGACGTTATAAACAACCACTTAATTTAAACCTGAAACGACCGTTACATTTATCACTTGAAAATGAAGTCAAGATGACTTCGAAACGTCGTGTAATATCGCTCATTTTTGTAATCAAATGTACTTTAAATGTGATTGGCTTATTGAACTGTCCGATAACAAACTGTCCAATGACAAAGTGTCCCATAATAAACTGTCCGATAACAACTTGGCAAGTGAATTAGTGGAAAATAGGAGTCTTTTAAACCAATCACAATCGAGGAAATTGTAATTTTTATGATTAAACTACGTACAATATATTCATTAAAAAAAACAGCAAGATGCACATGCACGTGCGAGGCTCACATACATACATACATTACTTTAATTACCCTCGGATTTTAGAGTAGGCTTCCAACCTTTTCTTAAATTTGGCAAAACTTTTTACGCGGACAAACTCTACTGGATTTAAATCTTCACAACTTTACGAAGAGTCTATAACCTTGAGTCTATAACCTTGAACGCTTACTTGGGTCAGATAGTAAAGGTTTCAGATTACACAAGCTCATGCAAATTTCTTTCGTAAGTAAATTCGTAAATGACGCCAGTGCTTTCTAAAACACCGCCATGTGCTTCCTATCGTGCATTTTGCTGCACGGGAAAAAAAAAGACTGAAATCAAAAATAATTAATAACTCGGTATACCTATAGGAACCCTGAGTAACATTAAGCAGGGTAAGCAGTATCAATAGTTTGTATGGTTTTGGGGGAAGCCGCCTCAAAATTAGAGACGTTTGCTTGGATTTTAAACTATGTTTTAAAGTCCATAACTTGGTCTCTGTTGACATAAAAGCATCAAACTTGGACAAATGGCGATGATTGGTTAACACTTGAAACTCGCCCCAGTTACGTGCGCAACTCCGAAATGGCCAATGAAGAAAGGCTATTCCAATTGAGGAAAAAGATCAAGACGATTAGTGTGGGAAGAAGATATGGTAACGCCCCTTATATAAAAAAAAATATGGCGCTGAACTGGTCTGCGAGGAGAGGCTCACAACCTGGTCACAGAGAGGGAAGACAAAGCCAAAGCAGTGTTTACACAATAAGGGTACAAGCTGGATTAAAATAATAAAGAATGCAAACCTCGGTTTGAACCGCCGCGTGCTGGAAAGAAGGTTGATTCTTATCACCTACAGAGGGATCCTGAAAAATGATAAAAAATGTTAACGATACTCTACTGTATGAAAATGAGTATATGAAAAATCATATATTTTAACTGCGGATTAATGGCTAAATACTCTACTGTCTTGTAACAAAACAAATTGGCCATTGTTTTGTTTAAAAAGGGAAAGAAATTTAGTTAACAGTTCAGTTGTATGGACACGACTAAGAAAATATGCACCAGAACCATAGGAGAAAGTAATAACCGCCGACCAGTTAGCTCAGTTGGTAGAGCACCGGACTACCGTGCGGGAGGCCGCGGGTTCACACCCCGGCCGGACCAACACTTAGGGTCTTTAAATAATTGAGGAGAAGGTGCTGCCTTCGTAATTACATCTGCAAACGGTTAGACTTTCTAGTCTTCTCAGATAAGGACGATAAGGACGTTGTGAGACGGTAGGTCCCGTCTCACAACATTTATTCCTAATAATCTGTGGGACGTTAAAGAACCCACACACTGTTCGAAAAGAGTAGGGGACATAGTTCCTGGTGTGGTGGTCTATCTCTATCTTTCTTTTCTGGGTTGGGTGGGTGGGTGAAATCAGATATGGACTGATAGCGGCTGCCAGAGGCGCCTTTGCAGGCTGAGGTCCGATCTCACCCTAGAGAAGAATTGTAAACCGCAATGAAACTATGTGATATGTGCGGTATATAAACCATTACCATAATATATTAATCACAGATAAGTATGCTTCATTACGTCTTAACTTCGAGCAGCTAGCTGAAAAAAATATATCTAGCTTCCCAAATCAATAACTTCAAAGCAAAACGTGAGCAACATTTTGGATAATGCATCCAAACCTCCGTCAACATATTCATTAGGGAGCTTTAGCAACGAGGACGGTAACGGCAACGAGAACGCCACAAAACAATAGGCTCAAATGAGCAAAAACAATAGCTCTGCACGTGCATTTTACATTTTGTTACATTTCTTTCCCGTCCTCTGCAAAACAACAACGTCAGTTGACCAATTTTCAGGTTTTCTCGAGAACGTGAGCGTGTGACTGTAAAGTTTTCTTCCTTTTTCCTTACTTTAACGGCGTTCATAACAATTTAGTCCCTGAATAATTCGCCAGTATTTTCCAAGTTAAACAAACTGGAATAATCGCGAAAGCGTTACAAAAACGAGAAGTTGGATTTTGAAATGACGTTTTCGTTGCCGTCGCTGTCGTCGCTGTCGTCGTTGCTAAACCTCCCTATTTTGTAAATAGCCAACGCGTTCACACCCTGCCAGTTGGGTTTCTTACCTAGTTATGTATATTTGAATTATTTGTTTCACGTGTTTGTTGGGCCCCACTGGCCTTTGTGCCATAAACACTGCTGAGGGTAAATAAAGGTCATTTATTTATTCATTTATTTACTTTATTTATTTCCTTTGTTTTTGTGCCACGAATGAAGAGAGAATACCTGTTGAAAAATTCTTATACAGTCATCGCCCGCCGCTGTTGCTATCGCATCCGTGACAGATGACCTGGAGAATACGAAATATAGCTCACGAGTTATAAATGTGAAGGAATTACGGAACAATTTTTTTAATTTCATTTCATTTCATTGTTTTCTCCATTCAGATTATATTAAGAGTTACTTTAATAATAAAAACAAGGTAAAAAAACATAGAATGGAGAGGGGCACGATATAGTAAGAACTAATTAGTGCCTTAAATAATATTTAATTATTAATATCTATAGCTTATTACAAAAAACATATAAGCACACACACAGACACACAAAATACATCATGGCACAAAACAAGGAGATTATTACTGAGCAAAATAATATTTGAAAATTGCTTTTTTAAAATTGATTTTTGATGGAATATTGCGAATGGAAAAAAGGAAGATCATTCCAAACATATTTACAAATAACAGTAGGGCAAAATTTTCTTCTTTTTGTCCTAGAGTGAGGAAGGAATAATTGTTGGGAAGTTGCAGTCCGTGTGGAATAATTATGTTGCTCAGAAACGACGGAACAAATACATGTCAACTGCCAACTACTGTTGGTAGCAACACGCCCAGACAGATAGCTTGTTCCCGACTAACACCCTTGATGTCGAAAGGCACAGAAACTGAGTGCGCCTCGGTAAACTAATAGCTTGATGTCAACAATTCAAGTATCAATTCATTCTCGTTCCCATAGCCCTTTTCGCTTCTCTTAGCCGGCAGGGCCTTGGCAAGAGAAACGAAGGGCTCTGGAGACAAAGGATTTTCCAGTCCTAGATTCTAGGACTTCCGGTATTCATGTAAGTAGTGGTGATGTTTCCATATAATATGTCATGGCGGTCATCGATTCCCGTCTCGTGCTTCCCTTTGTGTGAAAAGGTTGCAAATTATTAGAGGGGTAACAATGTTTGTGTTATCATCATTTTTGTTTTATCACATTCAGACCATCCAAATCCTGCAGAATTTGCTTGTGGCTTTTAAAACTGTAATGTACTGGTTAATCCAGTGCACATCTGTGTTACAGTGATTTGTGAAAACATGATTGGCTAGGTCCTTAGGATCTTGAAGTCAAGATTGTCAAAGTTGACACACAACTGAAGAGCCTGTTGAACTAGATTCTGGACTTTCGATGCCAAACCACTGCCAATTTGATCCATTGTTCTTACCCATGTTTTCTGAGATTGGGTGACTCCAATAGCATTCAAAGAAGTGAATATCTGAAAACAAACTTTTTAATTTGAATTAATTTAATGATGCATTAGTCACCAAACAATGAAATTATCCACAGTAATTTACTTGAGCTTGCAGAATCAAGATTTGGACTTGATACATTTATTGATTTGTTTTTGTTTAATCATTGTATGCCACCACTTTTCCAACTATTTAATGAAGAAGAAAAACAACCTTCCATTGTTGTTCCTGTTTTTTGTCTGACTGGTATAAAATTAATAGTAATGAATTGGTATTGTAAGGAGAAACTAGATGTTGATCATTATTCACAGTTAATTGGGATTTAATGGGCCGCCTCTATGCCATCTTTATGCACTGAATCTGTTTACATTTCTTTCGTATTCACGTAGCACAAACCCTTTTTCTAAATACACAGTGGTAATGAAAATCATATAAAAACATACATCGCTCTACTCCAGACATCTTAAGTCTTTAGCAGGCCATTCCAAATAACCACCATATTGCTTTTCTTTGAACTGAATAGAAGAGATGAAGTGGTTTCCTCAGTGGTTCGCATGTATCGGCTGACAAACAAATCCTCGCCTCAGAAAATCCCAACACTTTTTGTTTTAATTTTTCGGATCAATTATTTCGCTTTTAGAAGAAATTAAGACATCAAATTTCGAGAATACCATTGAGTAATCGCGCTAATCCAGTTTTCAAACAATATTTATTAAATTACCAAAAGTGTACGCACCCTGCAACTACGTCCACTTAGGACCCAAGCAAAATTGTTAGCAGCTTCTGATGCAGGCCTAACTTGAAATTTCTTTTATACATCAGAAATGTGTAACCAAAACACACTGCAGGAACAAGTGACACCGATAGTTGTTTACTAATTGTAGCTAGAATAATACAGCGCATCGGGACACATTTGGGCACATCCGAACACTTTCGATATTTTCGTTGTTCAAGCTAGTCTTTTTCGCCTGTTGACTCGAAGAAGGTGATTCTCCAACCTGTTGCGGGCGACGGACTCCTTTCACACGAGTCTCTCCAATCAACAATATTCCTGTGAAGCAAGTGCTGCCAGTGGCAAAGCACGGTATTCAAAAAAATTATTCAAAAAAATTATTCACTTTTCTGAAGCAAGCCACCGTTACTTTATCGCTTTCCCCCGAAAATATCTACCAGGTAGTTTCTAACGAAAACCGTTTTGTTACAACAACGACAAGTATTATTTTTTGGAAGAATCTGCTCCGAAATCTTCCACGTCCTCTCTTTGCCACTGCTGTTCACAAATACGCACGAACATTTTCACTCCCGCTTAGTAAATAGGCAATCAAAAAAATCAAATTAATTCGAAAATCCTATGTCTCCAGAGCCCTTCGTTTCTCGTGCCAAGGCCCTGCCGGCTAAGAGAAGCGAAAAGGGCTATGGGAACGAGAATGGTATCAATTACTTTGCAAGCCCACGTATCGTGGTATCGACTCCGCTGGAATCAATACTGGTCTATCCTCAAACGATAAACTACATACCAATGCACATCATAAATGGTTCGCTGGTGATAGCCAGATAAGACACAGACAGTCTTCCACTTTGGGTCACTTCCAGGCGTGATTACACCTACAGAAATTAACAGTAAAATATTCGATATTGTACGTGCGCACGGCTTATTGTTGCCACAAATGTATTGTTGGTAAATCGTCATCTAATGATGTGTTAAATTTTCCAACATTGCTGAACCAAAACGTGATATATAACCACGTCAGAACGCTTAAACGGGGCTTATAGCTTGGAGTTTGTCGTTGGATGAATAGCTCAGGCTCATAAATTTAAGAGTGGCAAACGGTCCAATTGAAGGAAAACTTGTTAGGTACAAAATGCTGAGTTTGCAACTCTGGCGATGAATATTTGTTTCTGTTCAAAACTTGCTGCATTGACATTTCAAAGTTTGCTGACTACTTTATTATAGGAAATTAACGTTCGTGTTAATTAAGGTATTCGAAATTCGAATTGAAGGAAACATTACTTTCCAATAAAGGAAATTAACGTGAAAGAGGTGCTAAAACGTTTTTAAATAAACATATTCAAAATAAGAGAAATTAACGCCACTTAAGAAAAAAAATAGAATTTGTTGAAACAACAGGAACAAATTTATTTTTAACACCAAGTGTAAAAAAATCTGCAATAAAAATAATGCACGTGGAATTGTCCCTAAAAGTAACTGGCCACTTGAGCGTTCTATCGATGTCATTCCATGATAACGGCGGATCTTCACCCAGATAAGATAATGCTCTTTCCTTTCTCAGAAATATTCTAAACCATTTAACCTCATGAAAGATTGATCTGTAATACAGTGCACGAAAAAAAGCTACCTTTTCCTAGTTGTCAAGAATGTTTGGAGTGTATCGAGAATTTAAGGCGAAAATCATGGAAATTAAGGTCGCGGAAATTAATGTGCCACTTAATTAATGACGCGGAAATTAAAGCTAACAAAAATTAACGCGACTTAATAAGGTAAATATAAAAACAACACCGAATACCTTCTTGGTTTCCAGGCTCATAACACTGCCATATTCTTAACGTTTTGTCGTCACTACATGAAACTAAAAGGCAAACAAACAATGACAAAACGATCAGTCAGAATTAAGCCTCCAGATAGCTGGACTACACTGCTTGCAACAACGCCTGACATCGGCTCACTGACCCAGACAGTGCCCCAACCCTGGTATATAGCAATAGTAAGAATAAGATTCAGCACTAAAATAAATAAATAAATAAATAAATAAATAAATAAATAAATAATAAAAAGATTCAGCACAAAGAAGTTTCACGGTAGGTAAAAAGAAACTTTGTGAAAATGATTCTTTGAAAATTGCAAGACTGAACATGCTACCAATGACTGCCGGGCTGTTATCAATAATATTTAACGAGACGTCTTGTGGTGAACTTCGTTCATGTCTTATAATTTTGATGACATCACACGGAAACGAGGCAATTACTAACAGTGGCAGGGTACTTCCTCAAGAAAATGCCAGGGACACCAAAAAGCGGTGGGTGGTTGTATGGTCGAGGGGGGCATATTAAGTAGTCGGAGATTTTTCGATGACGAACTGACCGAGCTTTCGTTTGGGCCACGAAAACGTGGTCGTGAAAAAAGCACTAACCCATCCTATCACCGGTTTTATCGAAACTGATCGCCCAGACTGTGGCATCATGACCTTCCAAAGTATCAAAACAAGACCTGTAAGTGAAAGAAAGCAAACAATCGTAATCAATGACATCGTCATCCGTGTTGGGTCTCTGAGTTCACGGTTCCTCGTAACGCCCTTCGTCTATGCCTGTTGACAAAGCATGCACGTTAACTATTAAAAGCTGGATCTCTGGAGAACGCAATTCCAGAGTCTCGACTGGCTTAGCGGCAATGGTCTAATCAAATGGTCGGCAATTGGCCATTATATCTGGTAGCTGGTAGTTGCCTGATTGTCCCCGAAAGCTGGCTAATCAAATGTCACTGGCAATTCAAAAAGGTCTCTGACTCAAGCAGGAATTGGCTATTGCTGATCTAAACGGGTTCAATGGCGAGGAGTTACAGAAACATGATCTACGAACTGATCATTGATGCAAAAGCATTTCATCGTGGGAAGTAGAAAATTTCCTGGTCACCTTACAAATTCATTTGCCTTTACAAATTATCCAAATTTCAGGCGTTGGTGGTAAGAAAATTATAGCAAAACCTCAAAAAAGGCCATTGCTATGGTTCCTATGTCACAGACATTGTGGCCGAAAATCGCAAGGAAAAGAATCGCATCTTACCATCGACAATTGCGAATTCATATTGCCTCAGGCCGACGAAATCCTAGCTAAACCTTGGACGGATTCAGGATGGTATTTCAGTTCAATCTAAACCGCTTAAAGACAAAAACAACTCTAACTGGTAGTTCACACAAGAAGATCCTCTCGCTGAAGCATTGTTGTAGTTGACAACTGGTTAAATTTGTTGGAGGTACGCCAAATCGTATCATTTCTTTCTTCTGAAAATATACTAATGGTTCAAGAAGCTCTGAAGCCTACCAATCGTCGTCGTCTTCTTTGTAAAGTTTGATAGTGTCATCATAGCTGCATGACGCTAAAATCTGAAATTAAAATCATAAAATAAATTACATACAGTATTAACATGTCGTCGTCGTCGTCGTCGTCGTCGTTGTCGTCATTAGGGAGCTTAAGCAAAGACGACGACGACGACGGCAACGAAAACGCTATTTCGAAATATAACTTGTCGTTTTGTAACTCTTTCACGATTACTCAAAGTTGTTTAACTTAGAAAATGCTGACGAACAGTCCAGGGACTAAATTGCTATGAACGACGACAAAGTAAGAAAGCGGAAAGAAAAACTTGCAGTCATGCGCTCACGTTCTCGAGAAAACATAAAATTTGGTCACTTCACGTTACTGTTTTGCAGAGGACGGCAACGAAATGTACCAAAATGTAAAACGCACGTGCAGGCGATTGCTTTTGCTCATTAATCCTATTGTTTTGTGACGTTCTTGTTGCCGTCGTCGCTCCCTATCATCATCATCATCATCATCATCATCATCATCATCATCATCATCATCATCACCTCCACCATCATCGTCACTATCAACATCACCACCACCATCACCATCATCACAATCATCACCATCATCATCATCACCACTGCCATCACCATCACCATCATCCTCATCCTCAAAATCATCATCATCATTATCATAAGTATTGTCATCATTATCATCGTTATCGTCAATGCCGAAGTCGTTGTCTTCGCCATCGTCATTGTTACTGTCATCGTCATTTTTATCGTCTAAATGAACTTCAACGGTGCAATGTCTAAGTTAATTTGATTAATCACATGTTCTTGAAGCCATCGCGCGTGGTTTTTCATACACACCTCCTTGTTTGGATGCCACGTAACTCTTTTCACATCTTGCGAATGACTGTGGAGAACACTTACACATTCGTACTCATCATCTTCCTGTACTGTGAAAAATAAACGCACTGAATTCTCAATTGATCCATTAAAAATTCACTACAACTACAATAACCACAGACGCGTTAGTCTAAACTACATAATTATGCTAAACGTTAATTATCAAACGGGCACAATGACATTATCTGTGGTCATATATCCGTCTGCAGCCACGCAAGCCCAGACTTAAAATTGCTACTAAATGGTTCTTTAAACTAATAAAGTAACTAAGAATTGCATCAACCAGTGAAATATTTGTCTACAAGCACTATGCGACTTCGATTACAGAGTGCCAAACTAGACGCCATGTTGGAAAAGTAATGATAGTTTACAGACTGTGGTTAAGCAATCTAATAGAAACGTCTCTACTTGCCAACCAACTAGAATGATAAAAGTCCCTTTCCGGAATCTCTTCTCGCTTGTGCTCTCGAGAATCCAGAAAAGGGCCTGCTAACAGTCTATTCACCAACCCGCAAATATAAAAAGATGTTACGAAATAGTGCGGGAGGTCAGAGAAGTTAATAATTCAAAATAGTATATGGTATGGACATGGCCGGAATATCGTGTTTTGAGCAATACGAAGGTAAAAGCCCGAAACGCCAACAAAAACATTTGACAACGAAAGCATTCCTCGAGCTGCATTCGAATGGTTGATTGCCATCAAGTTCGCAACATGCTTTCTAGCTCTCTATGTAAGTGTCACTGAATGTTTTTAACTTACCTTCCCACACCCAGACACTCTTGTCTCTTCCGCAAGTAGCAAGCAGTGATCCCGATGGAGACCAAGCCACAGACTTCACTTCATTTTCATGCCCCTCAAGTGTAGCATTGCATTCAAACTCTGAAATGTCAAAGAATTTTGAGTTTGACAAGCGTAAAAGCAAGGAAACGGGGAGGGTGATTCGCATTTTTTGCTCATGGTTTGTACTTCTGAAGGTGTCTTGTTCAAGTCCTGTAGATCCTTGCCATTGTCTTCTTTTCCTCGGGTACAAAGTTTGTAAAGATGTGTAGAAATGGGTCACAGGCGTTGTACAGGCCTCCCATCCAGCTACAGAAAAATTGAAGCTGAGTATGTGCCGACTGTGGCCTGAGCGCAAAATGTTCTGTTCAGTTAATTCAGTACAAAATATAGCGACTGTGTATGAACAGTGTACGGTTTGAATTCACTCATTTAGCACTGTTTATCCACGTGAACGTTATTTGAGTATTCCCCTTTAAAACGACTAAAACAAAATGTTTGATGTGAACAAAATTGTCTCAGTACAAATTGTAGTGATTTGACAATACTGATCAAGAATAAAACTGCTTTAACTTCCCAAATTTTGCGAACGTCTTGCTTCTTTCCAACATAGAACTTTCTCAACGAACAGTTCAGAAAAACTGTTAGCATTTCAAAGGAAACACTTCAAACGGAACGAGACAACATACAACTTATCTACAGAACAAAGCACTTCTATGATGTTTACCTCCACTGTTTTTATCCCACACACACACAGTTGCATCAAAGCTGGCAGAGGCAAGGTACATTCCATTTGGAGACCAATCCACTACAATGACAAAGTTATATCATAATAGATTACAAATAGAAATCATTGAAAGGGAAATTATGTTTCCTCAAGCATCCATACAGATGGAACAGCTACATACATACATCATTGATTTGAAAAGGTCAGAAGTAAAAATAGCGCTACCCGCTTATGCGGACCTTTACAAGATGTAAGTATTTTTCTGTGCTAGAATGCCAATGAATCAATCGGAAAGAGAGAATTAAAGTGGTATTATTCTTGTTCCGCGTATATGTTTACCATATTTTTTTCTACTCAAAAGTAGCGGCTACCCGGAAGTAAGGTCTCCTTAGGCTTGCTGTTTCCGAACGTAACGGGGGCCACTACTTTTGCACTCTACGGTATGCGGAAATAGAAATAGACGAGCGCCAATGGCTAACAGGTACCTTGTGTCAATTTTAAATTGTTCCTGGTTTTCTCAGAAAACCATTATAAACTGTGACAATTCAGTGTCGCCTAATTATAACGTCAAAAATTCACTTCCCGTTAAACTTAAGTCAGTTCATATTTTGTCCTGCAGGTGCTTCGATACGGTGTTTAGCGACGATGCCAAACCTTTTTAAACGGCTTATAACCAGCCTTCTCTAAGTCGAATCGACGAAACATTTGGCCTCGGTATTAACTTTAAATTCAAGTTGGTCAGAATTGATTTTTTTTTTATAAAATTTATACTTCCAAGACAACAATAAAACGTAAACTTTTAGGCCAGTAAAACGCATTATTTATTTATTTATTTGCCACACACAATGATGTTACAATGATTAATAAATTACAATGAAAAATACACAGAAATTACAATGGTTAACATAGAAAAAAATAGGACAAAAAGAAAAGTGACGAAGGAACCTCATAAAAACCATGGAGCTTGTAGGACTTAGGTTCCCTCGCAAGAAATAAAAGATGACTAAACCTAGACAATATGGTAACTGAAGTATTGACAAGTCATATTTGTACACGCTTAACAGAATTAGTAATTACTGATAATAGATGTTTTAAGTTTTTCTTAAAGGATGCAAGAGATGAAGAGCCAGTAATCTCAGGAGAAAGAGGGTTAAAAAATTTTGGACCTTGATAGAAGACAGAATTGCCGGATATTTGTTCTACATAACGGTAACGAAAGGAGTTTGCGTACCTTGTATTGTAACTATGGATTTGGCTGTTTGTTGAAAAAAGTTTTCAAATGTTCGAGGGAGAATAGAGTTTTTAAACGAGAACATAAACTGACCTAGATGTAACAAATGAATGTCTTGACCTTTGAGCAAGTTAAGTTTCTTAAAAATAGGTTCTGTATGAGCATTATAAAAAAACTTGTCCACCATCCTAATCACACGTTTTTGCAAAATTACAATTCTTTGAAGGTTAGATTCATAAGCTGATCGCCCAAACTAAGCTGAATCCCCAAACTTTTGCGAAATGCCCGGCAGTACCAACATAAAAAAAAGTGAACCAAACTCTTGCACGTGGAATAAATACCGGGCAAGTTTTCGCAACATTTTGAGGCCACTTTATCAAAGCAGAGTTAGTTTTAAAGTCCACTCAGTATTACTAAACGAATAGAAAGGTTTGAAATGGTTTTACTACAAAATGCTTGTTTTTGATGAGTTCGAACGAGCTCCACTTTTTCTTGTAATGAAATGACCGAACAATGAATAACGACTAACTGCAATTCAGCCACTGACAGCACAGGTACCGACTCAAGGAAGCTTCAAAAGAGATTAGTCTGTTTACAGTCAAACAACAGTTTAACAAACTTTCAACCCGCTATTCGTTGTAAACACACCTATTTTTATTTGAGGATTCACAGCACAAAACAACTGAAAGCATTATCAGTTAGCTTCATTTGGTTAAACAGAGTAACAATCTTTCTTTATAATAACATATTTTCCTTCGAACCTTTAAGTTTGTAAACGAAGTACATATGGTAGTCTTTAGCACGCAAAAAAATTCCGTGATCAACTTCATCTACTCCTAGGTAAATATCGGAGGACGTAGACTTTCGCTGTTACAAGATACTCTGCAAATTCAAATAACACTACACACCTATTACAAGAACTTTTTGTAACTACAGTTTCTATAGTAATTGCAGATTGAAGCTAAAAATAATCCCTCTAGAAAGTTCGAGTTTTTCTTAATCTCACTTCAGTCTTGATGATTGAAAGTTCGGCGTACAAGGTATTAAACAGTCACATATGATGATCTGGTAACAGCACAGGAATTGTCCCAGTTGCGAAACATTTCAGTTCAGAAGCAGGAACGAATCACACTCTTTAAAGATCACACATCCACATCAACCGCTACTGTGCCTTTGAGTTTTGACAAACAGATACCGAGAGCAATTAACCACGGTATGGAAAAGATCCATCCGAACACTTGAAGAGCAATGGCTGATTCGTCATTGTGGATATCTTTGCATAAGCCACCTTTATGCTCAGCTCTCAGTTCAGCGTTCTTGCATTTGTTTCCATAATAAAGACATGGGATTCCAGTTGCTAAAGAGAAGATTAAAAGGAGGGCCATGCAGCAGTATACCTCCATATCAAAGGAACCAAACTCTCCAGTTGTCTTGTTGACCGTTGGCGACCGCGTCGTTAAGCAAACCTGGCTTCCTTTCCAGACGCTTTTAAGCGTCGTCCACGCAGCACCTCCTACGCACGAGCGCCCCTATAAACTGACCAATGAAGGCAGGCTTCCGTTCACCTTGACCGATGATTCACGTGAACTTTATACTGGCTTAAATGCACAACGCCCAAAGTAAGGAGAAGGGGAAGATGGGGGGGGGGGGGGGGGGGGGGCATGAACTAACGGTATGTGTGACATATTTAGAAGTTTCAATTTATCGAGGTATCAAGTAAAACAAAGGAAAACGAAGAAAGGCGGGAAACAGGGAACGTAAGGGTTGGTGAGCTCCACGAATGGCCGACCGGTTAGCTCAGTGGTAGAGCACCGGACTAGCGTGGTGGTTCAAACCCCGGTCGGACCAACACTCAGGGTCTTTAAATAATTGAGGAGATAGTGCTGCCTTTGTAATTACATTTGCAAATGGTTAGACTTTCTAGTCTTCTCGGATAAGGACGATAAACCGTAGGCCCCGTCTCACAACTCTTCATAATTGATTCTGTGGGACATAAAAGAACCCACACACTGTTCGAAAAGAGTAGGGGACGTAGTTCCCGGTGTGATGGTCTATCTCTCATCTGATGATGTTCTTTGAAGGCCGTAAGTTAGATAACTTATTGGGTTAATTACGTCACCTTCATTAAATAAAGAACATTGTATTGTATTGTATTGTAATGGCGTCAACGTGACGAAAAGAGGAGCCACATTTGAACTGCACAAATTTCAAACTATTCTCAAGGAAGCATCTCAGATTTGAAACATGTTTCCAGATTTAACGGGAAAACCCTCGATGTACGGCAAGAGGTTAGTTAAAATTGACCACTTAAGTTCTCTGAGAAAGACAGAAACATTTTCAATAGAATCTTGTAAAGGTTACAATGCGTAACATACTTTGGTATCTTCGAAGTATGTCCTCGGTCCAAGCTCTATTTCAGACCTTCGGCATTACGTGACCTCATTTCTATCCTTTAAACGTCTTCAAACGTTGCAACTTAAATTCACGAAAGCTTATTTTACCTCTCACCCAAGCGATTCCATTCACGTGGGTGATCTGTGTGTGTAAGGGCGTAACTGCTACGGTAAGCCTGAGGTAATCAGGGCAGGGATGGGAAGGGGTGAAGTGAGAACGCAGCTTGCTTACGCTAGAAGAATTCGGAACACGGGAAAAATAAAACAATCCAACACGTAGCAGAATCAAAGCCGGTCCTGTATCTACTACAACAAGGGGGGAAACCGGAAAAGTACAGGCAGATTCTACTATGTAAAACTTTTTCAGTTGAAGGTTGCACTGAACGCATGATCATCACTAACATTGCAAGTAACGACAATCTACGGCAAGGCTAACTGTCAACAATTGCTGGCCTCTTAATTCAGCAGTCTCTCTTTTGCTTTTAACGTAGACTTTGGTGGTACTCCATCCACTTCAGAGATAACTCGAAAACCACAACCGGTGGTCACATCCGAAATACAAGCTCGTGTCTTATTGGCTGTTAATGTAGGCACATTACTGTCTCAAAATCTGCCCAATGCTGAGAGACTAACTAGCACGCTCGCAAATCAATGACGTGAAGTGATTGACAGAGGTGATCCTTGAGCACAAAGACACCGTGCCGAGAATCGAATCAACTGATCATGAACATGTTCGTGTATTCTCAGTCACACGCAGTTTGTTGAGCGTTTTTTTTTGTCAAAAAAAAATAAATAAATAAATAAAAACAAGATACATTCCCTATGATAGTGCTGGGTTAGGTAATTCGATCTTCCAATTTCTGAGCTTACCTAACTGACGGTATTGCTATTCAAGTCAAACGGTTGCACCTTAAGAGTTTTATACATGCGATGATCTGTTAAAAGGCTTTAGATTTCTCCATAAAATGGTCTTAGTTTCAAAAGAATCTCGTGATAAACTCACTGACGTGTGTCAATATGTCGGAAGATTAAGCGTCAAGCGTCAAAAGAAGCTTGATCTTGTTGGACAATAACAGTGAACCGCAGCAAATTGTCGAGCAAAAAGCCCAAAGTTCACTTAGAATCTACGATCTTGAATTTAGAAACGTTCAAAGCATAGCTGAATGACCATCTACAAAAATTCCAGCTGGTAACTTTTGTCAAAAAAAGCGCAGATTTATTCACAAATTTATAAAGCAAAAAGCGACATCGCTACTTTCACGTAAATGAAAGGACGACAAACAATGTTATCTTCCCATGATACGTGGCGGGCATTCTGGCTAAACGGCTTTGATTCCATACTGGCAGCCGTGCATGTCCTTTAAAAAGATACTGACATGTAACAAATAAAGAAGAAAAAAGGAAAGTAACTCTTATTCATGCTGGGCAGCTAAGTCAGGGTCTCGATCACAGAACAACAGTTTCCTTCCCGCGTGTAGTTTCAAGGTGTAGGTATTCAGTAGACTTGCACAGTTAGTCAGAGTTTTCTATAGCATTATTCTTCCATCTTTTCTTTTTCAAAGTTCTTCTAATTCGGTATCAAATGTTACACATGATGATTTCGCAAAGGGTATTAGATCATCTGTTCCCTCCAAAGAAGAGTCTAAGTTTAGAGAGTCGTGACCAGGTTGTCCTAAACCTACAAAGCAGCATTCGATGTAATGACAGTATGTTGCAAAATTCAATATTAGCCTCTTCACTAACGTCTTCTCAATCACATAGCAAGCCCACGCACCAGCGATTAAAGCCAGTATAAAAGGTATTGACGAAGCGTCTTAGCAGACTCGTCGCTGTGGATAACCTTACACAAGGCAGTGTTATTCCGTCTCAATTCAACGGTTTCGTATTCGCCTGCCACTATCAGACAAGGAATTCCAACTGTTATGAAGAGAAATAAAATTAAGCATATACAGATACAGGTACTGGCCTCCATGTCAAGGCACCGATTCCGCAACGCGATCGAAGTGTTGACTTGTTGGCTGAGGTGTTCGTGCGCAAACCTAGTGTCCAATGCAGAGGCTTCAAGGATATTTGACACTCTCTCGCCTCAAATACTCAGGCAAGCAGAACATACATTCTTTTGAATTGACCAATGAGGAGAAGTTAACAATCACAGTGATTGGCATAACTACGGCGTGCACACAGAGCCGAAAACAAGGAAGAAGAACAAACAGAATCTACTCCTTGCGTATGCATCCATGCACGCAAAACTGTTCCTGTCCTTCCTAGGAAATCGTGTTGAACTTGCACTCAATTCTGTCTCCCATATGAAAAGTTCATGTTATAGACTAAAAATTTACCAGCCTCATACGGTCGCCATTCAATATTCAGTTGTAAGTAACACACCTCAGATATCTTCAGATATCACAGTTCTTAACCACAAAATTCAACCCAAAAGAGCAAGTTATTCCGATGAATGGATTATATTACACACAAATCGTTCACAAGTTTAGATGCAAGCAATCCCGCGTCACCACAGAATTTCAAGATCCTTTACAAAACAATTACTGAGTAACCAAAGGAAGAAAGCAAATCATCCCCAAGCAAATAAACTTCAAGGGAAGAACTGAACATCTCTTATTAAATACAATTTTGCATTTCAATTTTTACATTTGATATTTTGTGTGATTTACGTTGCGATAAAGCGGTAATTATAAAAATGAACCACATCAAAAACATTTGAGACAAGAACGTTCTTCCGTAGTTTAAAATGGCATTAGAATGTAAGGGAACCTTAAAACCAATTCTTTGATTTCATAACTTCAAATCAAACAGAAACAGCAAGCGTCTACAAAATTCCGCCACCCAAACATCATGCAGTGCTGTCTAAATTAAGTTAAATTTGAAACACACAACTGCAAAATTCACAGGAAAATCACATTACCCCATTTACTACAAATGAAATAACTAATTAATAAAAAACTATTTGAATTTGTGAATGATCATCGCAGTTATGAACACTACTTAAGCAGTAGTGAAAATAAAGCCTGAAAAAAATTCAGGCTTTTCACTACTGCTTAAGTAGTGTTCATAACTGTGATGATCATTCACATATTCAATCATTAATCCGCAGTTCAAATATATGATTTTCATATATACATTCTCACAAAACTATTTATAGTCCAGAGAAGTTATTGCCGAGAAGTAAATAAAAGAAAAAGAAGTGTTTATCCTCTAGGGGGCCCCTCTAGGGTGAAAAGAATCAAAATTACTATGTACAATAGTAATTTTCAAAAGCAAACACTCTTCCTGACGACGCCATGATGTGTATCGAGAAACGTTTGTCAAGTAGCAAAAGTTATTGGCATCTATTTTGATGTCAGTAAGCAGTCTCCTTAAAAGTTAAACCATTGTTTATCTTTTTACAAATTGACCACGCTCCGTCTGGGGTTCTGCTCAGCATACGTTGAAAGCAATAGAAAGAAACACTTTCCTGACGCAGTTTTTGTAAATACGGAGTTGTATTCACTGTTGCTCGTCAGTGTTGTGTTAGCTTGTTGGTATACAGACCACGCAGCTAGAATTATCTTCCGATCCTTCTGCAGCAATTGCTACTCCCTGGCAGAAAACCTTGAGCACACAGCCGGTGAAAGCGATTAACCAAGGTATTGACAAGATCACCCCGAAGACTAGTAGAGCGGTAGCCGATTCATCATTGTGGATATCTTTACAGAGATGTCTGTGTTTTGCTCTCGCTTCAGTGTTCTGGCATTTGTTCGCATAGTGAAGACATGGAACTCCAGTTGCTAAGGAGATGATCACAGTAAGGAGCATACAGCAATAAAAAGTCTCATCGTCCATGGAAAGAGAAAAACGCGGCCCCAGCAAGCCGTGTCTCGTTAACTGTTAACGTCGTTATGCAAACGTTGCGTCGTTAACAGACGCTTTTAGGAGAGTACGAGTCTCCCCCCCCCCCCCCCTTTCCCCTCTCCCCTCCCGGCTAATTGCCTTAGGCAAGAGACACATTGATACTCACTGAATTCCACGATCGTGACTGACTTACGGTGTTACCTTGGCAGAATGATTGACGAAAAGATATTGGCTTACCCAACGCCGAAAACAAAGTTGGGTGGGAGGGGGTAGCGGGCCGTGGGGGGGGGGGGGGGCATTCTTAGCTTACTGACTCGACGTGGCATGACATGCTTACCCTTCTAGTATTGTTGAAGCTAAAACAGTTGTTTCTATGGAAACTCGACACGGAAAAGCTGTAATATGGCAGTAGCGATGCTGATCAGCATTCCGGTTTATCAGCGCTAGGTTTGAAGTTGACATTTTGCGCGATGACGACTGCCTTACACTAAAAACAACACTCTCCGTTCCCTTGAATTACACCTCAAACGTTTTGCACAAGGTTCAGTTCTCCGTACTCCGCATTACTGTGTTTTGTAAAGACGATTATTGAGACACATTTAAGCAAGCCAGTTTCACTGTTATTAGTTTCAAGGTGTAACTGCATGCCATTGTTGCCGGCTTTCCTCAACAAGCAATGTTCCACCAATTTACTTGCCAGCCTTTGTTCGGAGCCCTTTACTTACGTTCGAATTTTCGAAAATTGCATGATAAAGGCAATATAGAAAGCAATTAATCAAAAGGCAATCGGATAATTACCATCACAATTGTACAAATGTTGTTTTTCTCCGGTTGGAATGGGCCCTATGCTCCGCACAAGGCACCCAAACTTCAATCCGAGTCGTGTATCTCACACAGAGAAGAAATTCTCTCTTTTGAACGAATTTTGTCCGTCTTTAATGTTATTACTCTGTTTACGTTCAGTGAGCCTTCACAGATTGACTTCAAAAGTTCAATTTTAAGAAGGATACATGGTAATATTAAAAAAAAAAAAACAACTGAAAAACTTTCAAACAAATCACTCCATCACGGCAATTTGTGACAACAAAACATCACCATTTATTCACACAAAGAACCAAGAACTAACTAAAACCAAAGTTGCGTTCTTGTTTGTGGTCAGGTTGCCTCTGCAGCATAACATTTTATCGACCATGTGAAATAGTAAGTCTCTTGGTTCACGGGCATCGCCGCCATAACGAGAATAAAAATCATTTGCTCTACATGTCGATCCTAGATTTTCATAGAACGCGATTGATATACCAACTGCCCAACCTCAAGGCCTGTAGGTCAGCCTGTGGTCGATAAAACAAAAAAACAAAGCTTTTAACAACACTACTCCTAAATAAAGAGAAGACATCAATAGTGATCTCAATCTCGAAGCCCCAGCGTCCATTGAACATTAACGTTTCCTTTCGTCTACTTTAAGGTTCAATATATTTTGTATAGGTCTACAATGGTAAATCAGTTTTTTTCAGCTTTTCTGTTCTGTTCTAGCTTGTCGTTATATTAGCAATGACAAGATCTTCTAGGTTTCAACACATTTTACCACACGGCACTAATGCTTGCTGTAAGTCTACGCAATGTCTACAGTGTAGTAACCGCACAACCGATGAAAACCGTGGCTGTAGAATTGAGACTGATGCAAACAGAAAACAAGACCAGATTCCGGTGCAGCTTATTTTCAAAAGCACACAACGACATGTACAGTTCCTTCATCACGTGTTTCATTTTCTGGTGATACTGATGAGCTGCTGGAGTCGCAGCACTTTCCCACTATGTAAACTGCGGCGATCAGCCAGGGTATCGAGAAGATCCAACCGAACGCTTGTAGAGCCTTGGCCGAATTATCGTTGTGGATATTTTTGCAATGGTCGCTTTTGTGTTCAGCTCTCAGCTCAGCATTCTTGCATTTGTATCCATAAAACAGGCACGGGACGCCAGTCGCTAGCGACACAAGTACTATCACGACGATGCAGCAGTAAAGACAGTCGTCGTCCATGCCGAGGGAATCAAGCGTTTGCGGTTGACTGCCGTTTTGGCTCGGTTATGTAAACATATGCTTTTGTAAGCAGACGCCTTCAGCCACAAGACACCATCATCCCTCCCATCCCCTCCCCCAACCAACACCCCACACCACCACCCCGACGTACTACGTGTTCCTCGCTATAAATCAACCAATGACCAGAAGGCAAAACTGATTCACTTTATAAAATGACTTTCGTGACCTGAATGGCCGACGTTTCAAAAAATAGTTAAGCGCATCTGCAAGACCTGAAGAAATTTGGGGAACCGATATGATTTGCCTGATTTCACCAAAGGCACAAAAGGGCTTGGAGTTGAAAAAAGCTGAATCGAGGACAGAAAAGAGAGATCGAAATATGTTCTGCATTATTAGAGTTACAAAATTGTATTAAATGTTCTTCTCTTTCGCTGCGAACACTGACTGCCAACTTTTTGACCTCTGTGATTTACAAACGGTTCTTCGCTTCCTGTCAAACAGTTTTTT
>JAEMWC010000900.1:130000-155000 GCA_016490735.1 Pachyseris speciosa
ACCAGAAATGTTCTAGGGGAGGAGTTTATGGCTATCGTTCAAGGAGAATCGTTGTATTGGTAGTATTTCAACGAGATTTTCGCCGGTAATCTGTAATGAGCAAAGTTTTAGTTTGCAAGTAACTTTTGAAGCCTGTTTTAGAGAAGTTACTACGTTTATTTGAAATCAGTTATTAGTTATTTTCGATGGAAACGTACTTCCTTTTCCAAGGCTTATGTAATTTTCTGCCAGTTCAAAGCCTGAGCTTATAGTAGACGTATTTGAATTCCTGTTCCAACTCATCGAGGGAAGACCATTGACCAAATGACGCAATAACCTCTTCTTTGTATTATGCGTGTACGTGCCGAGAAACTCATCCAGTCTTCCGTTAAAGAGAAACTACATTTATTCTTACAACACTCGTGTACAGCTTGATGGATGGTTTTAAATGTTATGTAATCTGGTTTGTCCTCTGTGAAGACCGTAAGACACAAAAACTGTATTTTTTTAGTTCACGCTATCCTAATTCAAATTTGAAATATTACTTCTAAGGATGTGTTTGAGCTGATATCTCCAAGTTGGTAGTTTTCATTGTTCTTCAGTCAGTTTGGCAGAGTGTAGATATTGAGGGGGAGAAGTAGTATATTGATCAGTGGAGTAAAAAAATTAAATTATTTGATTCAGTATGTTTTGAAATGCCTCATGGTCCTTTATATACTGAGTGTCAAAGTTTCTCATTTTAAAACTGGTTATGATATTACTTTGCTTAATTTGTAAACTATGAACATACAGCACAGGGAACTGTATGTACTATTGTCAGTGGCTTTTGTTTGCATATCACAGGAAATCTTGAGATAATGAAAACATGGTTCTTTCAACCTTGCAAGTTGGTGAGAGTTCCATTTCAAATTAGAACTAGCATACTAACACTGTACTTGACTAGGAGCATATTAGCAAATTGAAACCTGCAAACCTTCACGAGCGGCATCTTTTTAGCTGGCAAGTGGATTGTAACTGAAATTTTTTGCGCCCTTCAGGCTAAAACCTTGCAAGTCTGTAGACAGAGTTGATCTCACGAGGTTGGCCTTGAGCTATGCTCAGGATTTTCCTTCAAAAAAGTTGCTTATTTCATCTTGACAACTGGGTGGTTTTGCTACATATTGAAAAGAACAGTTAATCTAAACCACCTCAGTATAGTATGACCCATAACTAAAGCCTGTACAAGGGTTCAACAAACCGATATATTTTTATGACTTTTAGGCAGTTAAAGGTTTCCCTGTACTTATCTCAAGCAAAGTTAAAGGAAACACCAGTGAATAAACAAGGTTTTGCTTGAGAGCAAGTTTGTCAAATTAGACAATGTACCATGTATGTTACGCCTATTAATCAGTCTTGAAATTCAAAATGCAGGAACATGGGTGATATACCAACAGGAGATGCCGCAAAGGGAGCAAAGATCTTCAAAACAAAGTGTGCACAGTGTCACACTGTTGAAAAGGTGAGTGGAAATCTGTGGCTTGGGTGCGGTTTCTTTCACTACAGTGAAAATTGAAGCACTGGATGAGTTTGCGTTAAGATAACTGTATGTACCAGTAATCATTTGTAATAAAGTCAGCAAGACATGCCATAACGGTCATAGGCATCTTAAGCACCGTCAGGAACTCTTTGCCAAGACTAAATTCCAAGTTCAAATTTGGGATTTTGTTGATTTTAACAGAGAGAAAATGGCTGGAGAATCAGAAGTTCAAATCAAGATGTAGTTCTGAGATGTTTTTTCTTTGCTGCACTTTGAACTGGTGATTCTAATTGTTTTTATTTTAGGGAGGTAAGCACAAGACAGGGCCAAACCTTCACGGCCTGTTTGGTCGCAAGACTGGGCAGGCTGCTGGATTCTCATACACAGACTCCAACAAAAACAAAGGCATCACATGGGGACCAGACACACTGTGGATCTACCTGGAGAACCCAAAGAAGTATATCCCAGGTATGTGACAACAGACAAAAATCTTGATCTGCTCATTTAACTATTGTTCTAGTTAGTCAAGGGTTTCCTCCAAGGGAGACCTCAAAGCACAAACTGTTTTCTTTTTCCTTTATAAGGATAATTATACATGTAATTATTTTAGCATACATGTACATGTACATGGTGCTGATGTAACTACAACTTAGAGTTGTAAGTGCTACTTTGGTAATCCAAGGTTTATAACACACATGTATAAATTTGAAACCATTAGCTGACTGGATACTTCAAAAGGTGATCCAGGTACAGCAGCAGAATTAAGTTAATATTTACCTTCTACAATCCTTGAATTCTGTCTACATTAGTGTGAAGTTTCAGTAAATTGCTTTTGAAATCATGACTTCTACTGACATGACACTAAATTAATGGTACTAAGGATGGGATGTTCATTTTGTTGCCTGTTTGGCAGGCAGAGTAAGAGTTTAAAGAGACTTGCAAAGTGGAGGAAGAACCCTTCTTTCCTTCCTGCTGCACTTTATGCTTCCATCTCACACAAGTCCTTGTCCCCCTTCCCTTTTAGCCTTCACAACACAGCATTTCGAGAGTGACACTTTGCTGTTTACTGTTTCAGGTTTCTGTACTAATGTGCTCTCAGGGTGGCTTACAATGGATATCACACAATTATTACTGTCTTTAGTGTTGTTAATTTTGAGTGCATTTTTCCTTTAGGCACAAAGATGGTGTTTGCTGGTCTCAAAAAGAAGAATGAAAGAGCAGGTAAGGTTACCCGATATCATGTAACATCATCTCTGTAACAGTATTTTTCTGGGATTCTACAAGTTTTTAAACTTTCGTTGAAGACAATCATGTACTGTACATCAATGTTCCATTGAAGGAAATGATAATAATTATTATAATGTTACCACTTAATCTGCAAAGGAGCAAGGGTTGGCCTTTTTCATTAGGGTCTTGACAACTTTTCAGTGTAAACAATATTGTTTATTTTTTCTTTTAGACCTCATTGCTTACCTGAAGGAGGCCACAAGCAGCTGAAACCAGTTAAATGAGTGGACATAAAATATACATGGATGTGACATTCTTTTACTAATAATTATGTATCATACTTTTTTATGAAAGTGGTGTGGAAGACTGGGATAAGTGAGGATGGCTTAAATTAATTTGTACAGGATTTGAAACAGGAATTTTCAAGGCTGTGCTTTGTTTTACGTTGCGCATAATTTTGAAAGGCTACGATAACAATAAAGGTGTTAAACTTTTTGCTGGCCACAGTTCTCTCTTACGCTTCTCTGGACTGGACTTAGACATGTATAGTCATGCGACATGCAAAACATTTCTCATATCCATACCTTGTTGCTAAAAGGAGAAAGTATGACAATGTCCAGGTAGGCATTCATCAATGTAACATTTGAACTGCAGCATGCCAGAATAAATGCCAGTGCATCAAGGGCATGTCATTTCAAGGAAACTGAGGGTCGATCCTATGCTTAGTACAAGGTTACTATTTTTGTTAAGGGTTGGGGGGTGGGAAAAATAAAGTACAAAATTTGACATAAGCACCCATGACTCTTGTTTGTACGATGCAAAAAATTATTTTCCACCAATGTGTATTAGAACAGGTTCGCCATTTTGGTGCCCTTGTGAAGGGCAACAAATGAGCATGATTCCGTCCAGCAGGCCAGAGAAAATGCGAAAAAACCAAGTGATGTTGAGCCAAAAATTTGAATGAAAATCTTATTCCACTACCCACCTGCACTTCCTTTCACCTAATCCTATGATCCTAAAAGTTTTCCACAAATCTTTTCCCACTGAAAGGGAGCCCAGGAAATGCCCAGCAAGAGAAAAAGAAAGCGAGGCAAGAAAAGGGGAGGAAAGAAAGCAAAAGGTAGAAGGAGAGGGGGTGGTCAATGGATTAAAGCTGCCATGAATTATATCCAATTTAAAGCACATTTTGAAAGCAAAGCAGAATTTTGGCATAAAATTTTCTGTAAATAGTTGTCTCACTGGTTTGTTGGAAATATTAAAAGAGGAGCTTTGTGGTGTGCTTAGTTCAAATTTCAGAATTTATTGACCACATCAAAGCCAGCGATTTAGGTTTTAAACAGTTGTCACTGGTCATAGAGCCATTTCAAAATGGATGAGGTCATTACCATCTGTTACGGTGTGCTGTTGATAAGCACAATCAATAACTACGCTCTATATCATTGCATCATAGCAAGTGGATATGGAGAGGGGAAGAGGATGCAAGAAAGTGAGAGGAAGAATGTGGTGGCACCTGTATCTACATGTAAGCCCTCCTTTTTCCTGTCACTTTCTCACCTCCTCCTCCCCATTATGCTTGATATACTGGCTACCTGTTGTTGGTCTTCAGTTGTAAACCACCAAAAGGTGCTAAATATAACTTGCAAAAAGTGCCATGTTCCCCACAATCATGTTGTGCTACTCACTGAGTACAAAAGAGACATCGGTAACAAGCACAGCAGCTTGCAGTATAAGGTTTTTCAATGTCATGGAAGGAAGTAGACATAGGCATCACTGTCATAATTTGTCAACATTTTTATTCCCAAAGCTGTCTGCTGTCTTTGCAAATGAAAAAGGCATTTACAAAAATAGACCAACACTACAGTATTGCCAATTATTTTACACTCTGACAGAATCAAAGCTTTATGGTTTTGTGACTTAGTTGCTATATTTTCTGTTTCCTCTGTTTTTGTAAAACTAATAACCTTGCAAACCAGATTTTCCCTTTCTCAATTGGCCATGTTCTAAACGAGTGAGGGCCTGGGAATGAGTTTTAAAATTTATCGATTGGAAAAAATTGTTGACACTGCATGAAAGAGCATCTCAAAAATGGTCACCTTCCCAACTTTGATGCTGTTCAGTTGAATTGGAGCTGAAACAAACGCTTTTGAAAACTGTGAAAATTAGAGACTTGGTATGGTTTGGAGGGACTCACTTTCCGAAATAGACATTTGTATGGGATTTTTTAAAGATCTAAATGCATGTCAACTGGCAAATTTTCAACCAAACATAGTCAAACTTGCTGAAAGTACTTATTTTGAGATACCATTTCATATGAGAATCGATTTAGTTCAATATCATTGATTTTCAATGAAGTTTGGATTCGTTCCCAGGCCCTTACTCATTTAGAACATGGCCAATAGCTCCTGATACCTAACCAGTCATAACCACTACTTTATGAGGATGGTTGCTCAGAAAAGATTCACATTTTAGCAACTCCAAAAGTTCGACTTTAAAGTGCTACTATGATCAGAAAATCACTTGTCTTTTTTCTTCGAATTTTGAAAGTTTGTTTGCTTAACACCCGACTCGCGAGATTTCAAGCTTTAATTTCAAGCAGAAGACTGTTTACTTTGAGTGCAACTTTTTAATTTAACGGTCCGCCACTACTCACGTTCGTAACTGACTGATTAGGCCTCGGAGAGCTGGATCCAGGATAAAATGACGTCATATGCTCACTGGTTAAAAATTGCAGTGTGTGAATGCAGCTTATTAAGTATGCAAAACACGAGTTTGAGAGTCTGAAAGCTCAAAATTCCCGTGCTGCATACTAAATCAGCCGGGTTTACACACACTGCATTCTTACTGTTGTGAGCTTTTTACGTCATTTTGTCCTCGATCCAGTTCTCTCAAGATTTTGAAGTTAGTAATGGCGGATCACTAAATAGAAGTATTTCAGTCAAAATAAAAAACTGATTTCTCCAAATTAAAGCTTGAAATTTCGCGAGTCGGTTGTTAAGCAAACATACTTTCGAAATTTGAAGAAAAAACACGAGTGATTTTCTGATCGTAGTAGCACTTTAATACCTTTATAATGGAATACAAGATGGAAGTGAAAAAGGCTTTGCAGGTTCAGTAACTTATCAAAACTTTGAGAAAAGGACACAAAAGACAAGAAAAAAAAACTCATAATCCAACCAAGCACGTGAATTAATTAAGACAAAGTTGAATGACTGAAAATTAATTTGTGCTAGTGATTAATATTGTTTTGTTGAATTGTTTGTTTTGCAAGGCTAAACCTTGTCTCCTCGGAAAGTAAAACCTTTGACACTCTTTCTCTTTCAGGACCAGCGCTTAGTGTCCACCTTAGAGAGGTGTCTGCCTTAGAAAGAGTTTCATTACAGAGAATACAGTATGTGGCAATTTGGCCAGGGCCAAGAAAAGGTGTCTGCCTCAGAGAGGTGCCCGCCTTTCAGGGTGTCCGCATTGAGGGAGTTCACTGTATGCCATCTTGCAGTACTGTTTTAATTTGAATTTTTTTCACTGCGCATTTGAAACAACTTTGTCATTAAATCTCATTTGCGGCTAGGAGGCAAAGAGTTACCGAACAGGGAACATTTAAAATACATGTATGCAACTACGAAAAAAATGAACTAGAGATCTCATAATTTTTTGACAAAATTAATTGGTATTTAAGATGAAAACAATTTGTCTGGCAGTAAAATCAACTATTTCATCTACACAGTCTTCCTGTCAGTGAGTACACGCACTATAGAACCAAGGCCGGCCACAGCAAGAACCTGGAATGAAGCCAAAATGAGGGCACTTTGTTAATGTGTTTGTCAAAACCAGTAAACGAGGGACTGCAATGACTGCATGATACTGATAACCTTGCCTTTTAATTACAAAATGCTCTACACCCTCTCAATGCATTAACAACTGGTCAAATCAGAAATTTCTGTAAATGCCCTAGAAAGCACAAACTTATGTAGAACAGATAACACTTAGGGAGGCTTGCATCAGCTTTTTTGGCCTTGGGGTCGAAATCCAGTCAGACACTTCATAATGAAACTTGAGTGTAAACTACTGTACACAAGTCCGAAAACTTGTAGGTCAAATTAGAAAAAAATCTGTAAGAGCATTTTCAAGAAAATTGCAAATACATTTTTCAAGGCCGGTTTTCAAGCTTTACAAGGAGATAATAAACCCTTACACTTTTTTTTGCTGTTCAAGGGATTATCATTTTAAATTTTCATTGAACCTCCTAGGTGGCTATGATTGTTAGATATTTAAGTACCAGTATGACAATGGCTAAATTTATTAATTACGAGCTTTGTGACTTGTCCACGCTTTCAATTTATCCATTTTCAAACTTAAATATTTACAATCCCAGCTACCTAGGAACTGACAATGTTAAACTGACAATGTTTTGCTACCATGATAATTAGTTCAGAAATCAAACGGAATCAAACTCTCTCACAAAATTGACAAAATTGTTTTGGTTTGATTGTGTTTGATTATTGAACTAATCAATTAATTTGATTTGTAACAGCAGGGTTAATTGGATTACAGACCATCCATACCTGACCATGGCTCTCCAGGCTGAAAAAAAGGGAGGCAGGTGATTTGCTTACCTTTTCATGCCATGTCAGTAATAAAGCACTTGCTCCTTCCCATGGTTCTGCGAATCCTCTGTAGATGTATTTCATCAATACATCCAGTTCATTCTTGTCTAGGATTTTAACAGCTCCCCCTACTTCAACAGACTTTACAGCCGTTAAAACACGCATAACCAGGGCAAAGGCCTTGTCCTGAAAGAATATCAGGAAATGGAACTCTGATACAGTTCAGTTTAACTTGAATCACTGTTTTGTTTCAACAGTCTTATTTCTATCATGGTTTTACCACAACCACAGTCCCTTGCTAATGGGTCACCTCCACTGTTGGTTTAAGGGTACATTTTTTGGGACTATTCCAGTGATTTTGTTACCTGTGTCCTGCATCTCTGATGCTAATGTTCAGGATGAACAAAAATAAAGGAATTGTTCACCTTAGTAGATGCGTGACACTTAAACTGATACAAAATTTCAAAAAAAAAAATAAATTGAGAAAAAAGTGTCAAAGTGACATCTTGTGAAAAAACACAAATATTTCGGGCATAGCCCTTCTTTAGTGTGAAAACCGTTAAATGTTTGTGCGACTGTAAAATTGAAAGAAACGTTACTAAGAGCTAAGCGCACGGAAAAAAGGATGAAATTTTGTATCTCTGATGCTAGCCTCCTTCACAAATGTCTGTGGGCTCGTCACATGTTCCTTCCTCATGATCGCCTGCTTAACTGAACTGCCACTTCCGTTTGCCGGCAGTTAGCCTTTGTTTTGAAGAAACCAATAACGAGCTGCGTAAGAATGGAAATTGACACCCGTGAAGTAATTTCCGGCAAATGATTCACATGCATTGTCTGACTGGGAAAATAATCCTGGGGTCGAAGTCCTACTTTCCACAAACTGGAAAACAAACTATGATTGGCTTACCATCGTGAACGGAAGTGGCAGTTCAGTTCAGCAGATGTTCACGGGGAAGGAACGTGTGACGAGCCCAAAGATGTCTGCGAAGGAAGCTACTCTCATGCATAAAAATCCTAAAAGATGCAAAATAATTTACAGCATGCATCCTGCATGATGCAATAAAGGCAGACATGACATGATCATCAAAAGTCAAATGAAATGAACAAAATGATGAGCTGTTCGTATTTCTTATAAAATATGTATCTTGGCAATACTGAATGAAAAAAAAATTTCAGGCTTCTTTTCATGATTGCATAAATTGCATTCACAACTGTGAGGATCATTCTTCATTTGAAGACTGGTATTATTACCACTTTAGAGACAGGTTCCAGATTTTCATTATGGAGCTCAAGATTAAAAACCTTTGCCATTGAACCTCCACATGCAGTAACATGTAATTAACACTGACCACCTGATTTTCTTATAAGCCTTTCCAAGTAGACTTTATCTTTACCAGAAATACTTTGTTTATCCCTCACCTTGTCTGCTTGGTTTCTGGACATGATTGGTGCATTTGTCAAAACAGCTTTCAATGCTTCCGCATTTTTCTTCCTGGACCAAGGTTAAGGTCAAAAGCTTATGAAACAAGAGATTGTCATACTAATATAAATGACGTGAAAATAATAAAAATAATTTATTGTAGTTATGTCTGCATCGTAGGCAGTTGCAAAAAAAAAGCCTAAAAAAAATCAGGCTTGTGTGGGATTTGAATCTATGATCTCTGCAATACTGGTGCAATGCTCTCCCAACTGAGCTGACAAGTCAATTGGGTCACAGTCTTTAATAAACATTGTCATTTTTATACCATACAGTACATGTATTAATTTCAGTAACACAGAAGGAGTAACCTTTATGTCCACTCAGGCTGGGATAATGCTTACAAGGTAGTTTAAGTCAAACGCAATTCAATTTGCGAAAACACTTCTGTTCAAGAGGCTTTTAGTTAGCATGATGCATAACTCACACATGGTAAATGATAGATACATCAGTAGATCTATAGATAGATGGACACTTTTATTTGAAAGCAAAATAAATAGGTAAGATCTCAGGTTAGTCCCTTCAGGGAGCTTACAAAGCATTTCTGCTATCAATAGGAGCTGTGCGGTCATTACCTAACACAGAATATACAATAATAGGATTTATTATATGACTGGCTCTTTCAGAGGTCAAGATGAATCAATTCTCCTGCTGTGATTGGCTACCCACGAGGTCAAGATGGAGCCATCTAGACCGCTCGCGATAGCCTGCTCGTCCCGCGTTTTACTGTCTTCTCATAGCATCCTTTGAGTCATATAATAAATCCTTTATTGACCCAGCTTGCTCGGTCAAGATGGCAGGATATTGGCCTCGTTCTTTTTTTTGCATGCTTATGGACCTCGACTTCATCTCGGTCCATAAACATGCAAAAAAAGAACTTGGCCAATATCCCGCCATCTTGACCTCACACTTGGCCAATAACCCATATATATACACAAATAAAGAGATGAATGAAAGAAAAATAAATGAAATAAATGAATGAAAGATGTGACTTATTCTTTTTGTTTGTTGGTGATAGCATTGAATAAATCACATCTTTCATTCATTTACCACGCTAGACACTAACCATCTCACTCTCCTCACAATTATTCCACCTATCAACATTCTGACCCTGGCAGTATGCAGGGCATTAATTTGTTACATGGACCTTAGTAGTTTATTGGCCTAAGCTCCCACGAGTCTCCCATGTGCTGTAGCTCAGTGGCTAGAGCATCCAAACTAGTAATCAGAAGGTCACAGGTTCGATTCTTGTTAGGAGAACTCAGAATGCTTTCAGTCTGAGTTTTCCTGTGTCAGTGATGAACTCAACTAATAAACTACTACCACTAAAATAATACAATCATCTGTGCTACTACAGCATGTAAACATACAGCATTTACTGTCCTGTATAGTCTCTTGACTTTAAGGATTATTAAATATTGTGTATATTCAAGAATGTATGAAACAAATCACATATATGTAAACTGCAGATTAAACAAATGAAGGGCTTGGTGGAAAACTATGCTCAGTGGATTTTTGGGAGGTTTTTTTTTATTTTGCTCCAAAATTGCTGGTTTTTTGCATACAGTCTTGTTTTTATGTGGTTAACATTGCCCTGTATTCTTTTTCACTGTTTTGCGCTTAATCTTCAAGAAAACACGGGCCAAAAAACGTGTTCACCTAAAAATCCACTTGGCATAGTTTTCCACCAATCCCTTCACAAGTCTCCCTTATTAACATTCATGAAGCAATGCCCAAGGGTATTCTTTATTTGAAAACTAAGTGCCAAATGCTCATAACTGAATTAAGAGAACAGGAATGTCCCTACTGAATGCGCAATGTGCATAAACAGCACACAAGACGCCCATCCGACTTGGAAATGGTCGACTTTTTTAAATGCAGCGCTTATTAACAGTGTTTTGCTTACTGATAGTGCTCACGAAGCTACTTTAGCTGGAAAACAGTGCGCAACATTCTTGCTTGACTTAAAAACAGCACACATCAGCCTTGGTTAACCTTAAGCCAGCGCGCATAGATTTCGTCTGACTTGTAAACACTCAAAAGATTTAGGGTTATTGTTAAGTTGAGAGTTAGGGTTAAAATTAGGGCTAGGGTTAGCATTAGGGATAAGGTCTAGGGTTAGAGTTAGAGTTAGGGTAAGGGTTAGAGCTGGGGATAGGGTTAGGCCTAGAGCATTTCAAACGTTAATCTTAAAGTAAGCGGCGTATTTTGAGTCTCGGTTCCTCCGAAATGAAAAGAGCGCACAGGTTTCTTGGTTGACTCTTAATTGAAGGGCTGAAAGCGAAACTATCATATGTAACAGTCTGTGTGAACATACTTTAGCCCCGTTTTTTTTTTTTCAAAAATGAAGCGTGCAACAGCAAAAAAAATAAAATAAAAATACAGGGCAATGTTGTTTGACAAAAATGGAGTCCACATGTCAAAATTCAGCCAATTCCAAGCAATTTGAAATTTTGAGGCTAAATCGTCACATATGACAGTTTCGCTCTCGGCCTTTCAATTCTTTCGGAAAGGCTTTGGCTGATATAGGTAAAGTGCTGAAGAGGGTGGTTTGGTTGAAAACGGCATACAGCAGGATCGGACTTGATTCTAACTTAGTCCTCAAAAAGCTTGCTGTCGGCTGAGAAATAGAATAAAATATATAAAATATTAAGGACAGTTGTTTTTACTTGAAGATAGGTTTTGGCCGATACCAACAACTTCTGTTCGTGAGCAACACTGATAATTCGAGTTAACGATGTTCAAGGGCAAAATTAAGAGAGATTAAAAGAGTAAGCTGTTTCCCGTCGCTTTCCGCTTTGAAACAGAGCTTTGACTGGCGTTTCGTGTGCTTAGGTCATTTGAAACGTTCATTTTTGTCATCAAATGGAACCAGTGGAATGAAAATCATATCAGAAATCAACGTAAATGACGACAGTGAAAAAATTGGAACAAAATACTTAACTATTTTTGTTGGCTTCAAGATGTAAATATTTGCATAAGATGTGAAATTTAATCCCTATCGTCTGATGCGTAACACAACGACTTGTTAAAAAATCTCACGTGCAAATACTTTTTTGCTGGCGTTTATCTCGCTTGAAAATACGTTTTGCTGATGTTTACAAGCCTACATAGAATCAAAATAACCGAGTTGATCGACGCAAAAGTGATTTATATGTTGAAATTCGGCAGCATGTCTACCTGCTGTACATGTGTTTACACAATTTACACAACAACTTGACGACCGACCATGAGTATATTCCACACTTGGTAATATTTGCCACGCGCGCCAATGCAACTTTTTCCTGGATTGTTTTCAAGATACTCATCGAAAACGGACGGACTTCTCGTCATGCTGATTTCCCTCTCTCGGATGTATTCTCCGTAATGTTTCCGAATTTTGACGAACTGTTTCATGGCTTCGGTGGCCCACAAGACAGCGTCCACTTCGGCCGCAGTGAATTGTGGGAATGTTATGGCCTCCGCGAGCGAAAGACACACTGCAAACATCACTAACTTTTTTGCCCTAAACTCCAAAAACACCTCTCCTTTTCGCAAACTCTAGCACGGCAACCTTTCAGAAATGGACCAAGACTAGCAAAACCGAGCCGCTTTTTAGACGAGAGATACTTTCAGAGTTTTTTTTCTGCCCGGCTCTTAATCTCTACTCCCAAACCGGAGAGTCAATTGAAGGGCTGGGGGCATAAACTGCCTATGTGTAATTTTCGGCCGTTTTTTTAGTTCGCTTGGATTTGTCCAAATGTTTGAACTGCATTTTGATTAAAAAACATTGTCCTGTATTTTTTTTTCACCGATTTCTTTTTTGTTTTCAAGAAATAACGTATGAAAAAAACCACCTAAAACTCTACATAGGCAGTTTATGCCCCCAGCCCTTCATATGGTGGAGTATATTGCTAATTAAAAATGCCCAAGGGTATTCTTTGAGTGAAAGACTAAGCGCCAAATGCTCATAACCAAATGCTCGTAAACACAGAACGTTTCTGTTCAGTTAGACGTAATGCGCAATGTGTCGTTTTTGCTTAATCATAACACTTGACAAGCTCGCTTGGCACGAAAACAGAACACAATATTCGTGGTTGACTTTAAAAAAAAACAGCGCACATTAGCCTTGGTTAACCTCAAGTCAGCGCGCAAAGATTTTGTCCGACCTGAAAACAGCACCCACTCTGAAGAGATTCAGGGTTATTGTTGGGTTTAGGTTGGACTTAACATTAGGGTTAGAGTTTCGGCTAGGGCTAGGGATAGGGTTAGGGACATGGTTAGGGTTAGTGTTAATGTTAACGTTAATGCTAGCGTTAAAGTTAGAGAAAGCGCGGTTGTTTGAGTCCCAATCAGCTTAACTGAAGGGTTCGTCCAAGTCGAAAACAGGGCCTAGTTGCCTTGTTTGACTCTAAGTTCTTTCAGAAAGGCTTTGGCCGATATAACACAGCGCTAAAGTCGGTTGTTTGTCTTAAATCCAGCGTACAAAAACCTCGGTTGATTCTAAATCAGTACGCAAAAAGCTTGCCGATGGCTGAAAAATCACAAAATATTAAAGATGGCTGTTTTGACTTGAAGAAACGTTTTGGCAAGACAACTCCTATTGGTGACTTACACCAAAAATTTGAGTTAATCAGATGTTCTAGGTCCTAAGATTACGCTGTTTTCCGTTGTGTTTCGTTTACTCAGAACGTTGTATTGCGTAATAAATTAAAACTTGCGCGTGGTTTTGACAGTTGAAATGTTTTTGATGGATTCATTTTCATTGTCAAGTGGAAATCAATGGAATGAAAATCTTATAAAAATTAACGTAAATGACGACAGTGAAAGAATTTGACAGAAATACTTAACTCTTTTCTGTAATTAACTTGACTCCAAAACATAAAAAAATTTGCATGAAATTCAATCCCTTTATCACGTGTGATGGATTGTCTCATCGCAATGACTGTAGTCACGCACAAATGTTTATTTTGCGTGATAATACTTTTTGCTGTAGTTTATTAGCCTCCATAGAAGCAAAAAACCGAGGCGATCAACCCAAAAGTGATTTATGTGATAAAATTCGGCAGCGTGTTTACCAAATATTCAATCTCAATTGTTCATCAGTCACGGATATGTTACCAACCAACAAGCGCGGATGTTAGAGCAATTCACTGGTTTCGCAGAGGTTGTGGGTTTGAATCCCGTACAAGTGTTTTTTTTTTTCGTTTTGTTTTGTTTTTGTTTTTGTTTTTTTTTTGGTTTCACTACTGCTTAAGTTGTGTTCACAACTGCGGCGATCATTCACGTTATCATCCGTTGTTTACGTACATCTGATTCACATAGACGAATAGCGAGGAGTACCGCTTAATATTGCTTTGAATGTTTGCCATGCGCGCCAATGCAACTTTTCCATGGATTGTGTTCAAGATACTCATCGAAAACGGGCAGACTTCACTTTGTGCCGAATGAATTATCGGTAGCGTTTCCGAATTTTGACCAACTATTTCACGGCTAACAGTAAAAGCAAGCTGGGATTTCATGTCATGAGTGGTTTCAAAAAATGCGCTCTTCAAAATTAATGAACAATGGAAACCTCGGTGCAGCAGCTAGACAGTTTTCAAAGTCATTTTATAAGGTAGAGTTTTTACTGAAAACAAGTAATAATCTGCCCCAACCCACCGCCCCCCGCGAGAGCTTTTGACTTCAGACAGCGCCCTCTTTGACCGCAATGAATTCTGGGATCATTGTCTGCTCCAAGTGCAAACAACAAGACTCTTCAAACATACACTTTTTGCCTTTAAGTCCAAAAACCACTCTCGCTTTCCAAGCTTTCAGCACGGCAGCCTTTGAGAAATGGACCAAGACTAGCAATGACGCGCCGCTTTTTGAGACGAGAGTTGTTTTCAGACTTTTTCCGCCTGGCTTCTACTCTGTACTCCAAAACGCTTATATCTCATCGTGATTTGGTAAGCACAGAGAAAACGCTAACTGGATTCTTTCAGAAGCGTTAAGAACTTGCGGATCTCCGGACTTTTCATGACGTCTTTCAATCACCAGGCGGGAAGGCAAACCGATAATGCAGTTAATAAGTAGCGATCCGCAGCTCCAGCACTCACGTAAGTTTCGTATCCGATGAGCTTAATCGATGTTTTAACCGCCAAATTTATAGTCTATGTCACACTATCAAACAATCCTTTCTACCCGTCAATCATTTCACGTCCAGTTTTAGTTGTACTCTTCACAAATGTTCACATAATTCATGTATGAATATTAATACGGTACACATACAAATGAGCTTAACTTCATGAAGGGCTGGGAGCATAAACTGCCTATGTGTAATTTTCAGCCGTTTTTTAGTTCGCTTGGATTTGTCCAAATTTTTGCCTGTGAACTGCATTTTGATTCAAAAACATTCTCCTGTATTTTTTTCAACGATTTCTTTTTCATTTTCAAGAAATAATGTATGCAAAAAAACCACCTAAAACTCTACATAGGCAGTTTATGCCCCCAGCCCTTCAATTGAAATTAATATATCTCTTCATGGTTTGGCAAGCAGAGAAAACACAACCAGCTTCTTTCAGCTGTGTTAGACTTGCAGGTCTCTAGACTTACAATGATGTGCTTCGACCACCGAGCGAACAGGCAAACTGACATAATTCAATTAAATCAAACAAGCTAGTGTGGATCGAGTCAGGAGCTCTGGCATACACGTCGTGTAAGTAGATGTTTTAACCGCCAAAAATTTTAGTCTACGTCACACTGTGGAACAATCCTTTCTACCTGTCAATAATTTCATGTCCAGTTTCAGTTTTACTCTTCAGTTACGAGCATTTGCCGCTTAGTTTTCAATAAAGAATACCCTTGGGCATTGCTTCATGAATGTTAATAAGGCAGACTTATGAAGGGCTTGGTGGAAAACTACAGTATGCTAAGTGGATTTTTGGGAGGTTTTTTTTTTATTTTGCTCCAAAATTGCTGGGTTTTTTGTGTACAGGCTTGTTTTTATGTGGTTAACATTGCCCTGTATTCTTTTTTGCTGTTTTGCGCTTAGTCTTCAAGAAAACACAGTCCAAAAAAACGTGTTCACCTAAAACTCCACTCAGCATAGTTTTCCACCGAGCCCTTCAAATAAATGTGAGAGTTGATTGTTGCAGTTATGATTAGTTGCAGTGATTGTTACAAACATAGGTACACAACAAACTCACAACGTCGTGTTCTCCAGTTGGCTTGATTAGTTGAACGAGATACATGTAGTGGATAGTGGATAGTCACTGCCAACTGGTTAGCTCAGTTGGTAGAGCACTGGCCTACTGAGCAGGAGGTCGCGGGTTAAAACCCCGGCCAGACTAACAATCAAGGTCTTTAAATAATTGAGGAGAAAGTGCTGCCTTTGTAATACCATCTGCAAATGATTAGACTTTCTCATCTTCTCAGATAAGGATGACAAACCGTAGGCCCAGTCTCACAACCCTTCATAATTGATTCTGTGGGACGTAAAAGAACCCACACACTGTTTGAAAAGAGTAGGGAACGTAGTTCCTGGTCCTGTGGGAGGGAGGGTACTCCCTTATTTGGGCTATAGAAGATCGGCGACTATAAACCCTACTGAACTATCAAATAATGTCATGAGCTGATTTCTCAAATAAACAATCAACACATTGTAAGGCGGATTAAGCTTCCCCCTAGTAAGCTACTGCTGAGATCATGGGAAACACAAGTGAATTCGATGCCTCCGTGCTTTCTACGAGTTCAACCATTGAAGAAATTGAAGGAGGCGTTACTACAACATTTAACTCTTAAAGTCCGTTAGCCCTTAAACCGTTCCTTGAAGCCCTCAGTCGAGAATCTATTCCTAAACGGAAAATTTCAATTGTCAAGCAGCTATAAAGTATCGTCAAGTTACACAGTGAAACAACAGTTTATAGGATAAGGATACTGCAAGAGTAAGTTGTTTACTTCAGCTTCATCAGGGCCGCTTTGTCCTGAATCCTCGTCTCCTTCGTCCTGGAATTTGTTTTCATCCAGCTCGTCAACGTCCACTCCTCTAAATTTTGTCGACTGGCTGGATTTTGCCATATTGAAGGCAAAGATTTCACCTTGAAATTCGGCCCTTCTCGTTTAAAATATTCTCGAGAAACAAATCTCACTCCCTTCCTCTTCCCATCATGCCACCGGAGAAATACTAAATCCAGGCCTCTACTTATCCACTGGTTCCTAGCACTTTCCAGCTCCTTGTTGTGGTTGTTAGTCTTTTTTAGCCTTAGATCAAGTCAAGTTCCTTACGAATGTCGGGACCAGAGCCCTAAACCTGACTTTAGCTTCTGAGCATCGAGGAAAGAATAAATTCTGAAAAGGAGACTACTCAGTGGTTTACGGATCGCCGGAAGCACGGCCCAAAAATGAGCGCTGGAGATCGATGTCAGTTTTCAGAGTGACAGCAGATAAAGTAACCGTTATAACATGTTATTAAATTTAATATTGATCTGATTCAGTAATCACACTGACAGCATGTAGAAAAAGCGTTATAACATGTTAATTTGACTTCTAGATACATGTAAGTCATAATGTTAAGAAATAGTTCATATTGGTCCAATAAAAAGAAAATTCTGGGATCTAAACAGTTGCTTTTAACGCATCACATTTCTGCTCAGAATGAAGGAAAACAAGTCTTAGCTACTTCCATTTTTCAAAATTACCAGGGGGAGCATGTCCCCAGACCCCCCTAGCGGGGTGACGCCTGCGGCGTCACAAACAACGGGTAATAATAATAATAATAATAATAATAATAATAAGCAGCATTTATAGAGCGCTGTGTCCACTAATTGCTCAAAGTGCCGTACAACAATGGTAAAACTATAAAATACAAACCTAATAACTATTATGATGAAATTAACTAAACTACTAATAACTAGACATCACAAGCAAATTTAAATAAGTATGTCTTCAACTGCGTCTTGAACCGGTCAACAGAGGTAACATTCCTGAGTTCAAGAGGCAAATGATTCCATAGCCTAGGAGCAACTACAGAAAAAGCTCTATCACCATACGTCTTTAGCCTGGATTTAGGCACAGCTAAAAGATTCTGAGAACTAGAACGAATTAAACGTGGACTATTATGGTAGTGTAAAAGTTCAGACAGGTAAGTTGGTGCCTAGCCATTAAGGCACTCGTATACTAAAAGCAATATTTTAAAATGTATGCGATAGTTTAACGGTAGCCAGTGAGGTTTAAACATGATAGGAGTAATATGGTCAAAACGCTTAGTTAACGTAACAATGCGTGCAGCAGTATTTTGTATCAAGCTTAGCTTATTTAACAGGTGTTTGGGAAGTCCATATAACAAGGAGTTACAATTATCCAGTTTAGAGCTAATGAACGCTTGTACTAAAATTTCAGAGGTATCTTCACTTAAGTACTTCCTAGTCTTGACAATGTTCCTTAAGTGGTAGTGGCAGGAGACACAGATTTTTTAATATGTTCCGTTAAGTTAAGACAATGATCGATAGTAACCCCTAGATTTCTGGCAGAAGATTTGGGTTGAATCTTCTCATCACCCACCTGGATGAACTCCAGGGCGGGCCTGGAACGAAATTGTGAGGTTATGAGGTACCCCATCGAAGATCTCACTCTTTGCCAACAAATCAACTTCAGAGCTCTGAAAATTTATTCCGCTCAATAGGTTACCATAGCAACAATATAACCTGTTAGAAACACCCTTAATTATAGCTTTAAGCGAAATAACTCGAAAACGAGCTCGGTGACCCCCATTTTTTATTATTTAAAAGTAACAAGCGCATCAAGATCCAACTTTTTACAAAGTTTAAAAAAATTTGTAGGAGCCGATTCAGAACCACGTTAAATTTTCAAAACTTTAAGGTGGCTCTGAATTCGTTCCTACAATTTTTTTTAACTTTGCAAAAAGTTGTATTTTATTATGATAATTATTTCCCAACAATAAAAAATGGGGGTCACCGAGCTTGTTTTTGAGTTATTGTCGCTTAAATCTAAAATTCGGGGTGTTTTTAACATGTTAAAGTGTTGTTATGGTAACCTGTTATGTTAAAAAAAACGTTTGATAATTTGTTCACCAATGATTGGACATTTCGTTGATACCATTTAAAGGAAATAACGTATCAAGATTGGTATAATAGTGCTTGAAAATGCTGGAAACCGGAAGGAGCCACCTTAAAGCAATGCAGACATCAATCTCGTTCCCAGAGGTCGCGATCCTGACCAAAAGAAAAGCGGGCTCTGGGGACGAAATAGGCCATGTTCTAAACGAGTAAGGGCCTGGGAACAAATCCAAACTTCATTGAAAATCAATGAAATTGAACTAAATTGATTGTCACATGAAAGGGTATCCCAAAATAAGCAGTTTCAGCAAGTTTGAGTATGTTTGGTTGAAAAGCCGCCAGATAACATGCATTTAAAACTTAAAAAAATCCCGTACAAATGTCTCTATTTCGGAAAGTGTGTCCCTCCAAACCATACAAAGTCTCTAATTTTCATTTTTTTTCAGCTCCAATTCAACTGAACAGCGTCAAAGTTCGTTAGATGACCATTTTTGAGATGCTCTTTCATGCAGTGGAAACAATTTTTTCCAATTGATAAATTTTAAAAACTCGTTCCCAGGCCCTTACTCGTTTAGAACATGGCCCATTGTGCAGACATTAGGGAGTTTAAGCAAAACGGTACGGCGGGCTTCGGTACGGCAACCGGAAGTAACTGTCATTCTTTTCCTTTTGTGACTTCTGTAGTGCTGACTGTTGATCAATCTGCTGAGCGCGGTGATGGCCCGATTGAACCACAGAATCAGGATAGCCACGTTTCTCGAAAAACTGGCACATTTCCTCTGATTTTTGACAGAATTCCATTCACCCTCACATTTCACCCGCATAATAACCCAGTTAAAGCCATCATTCTTAATAACTTGAAGATATTGCAAAATGATCCAGAAACTGCTAGAATCTTTTCGCAACCACTGCTGATTTCATTCAAACGCGACAAAAATGTAGCTAACTTTCTAGTTAGAAGCGCATTCAAAACAATTGAACAACCTGGCACTTTTAAATGCGCGCGCTCGCGATGCAAAACTTGTCCTTTCATTCAAAACACTGACAAAATATCGGGCCCTAAGCGATCTGTTAAGATCACTGATCGCTTCACGTGTACCTCCGCAAATGTTATCTATTGCATAACCTGCACATTATGCAAAAAGTTATACATCGGCGAAACAGGAAGACGACTAGGTGACCGATTCCGAGAACATCTTCGTGATGTTGAGAAAGATGACAAAGACGCATCCAAACCTGTTGCTCGGCATTTTAATCTACCTAACCATTCCAAACAACACATGTCGATCTCCGGCCTTTCCCTACATCAAGGTACCACGGAAAGCCGTAAAAATCTCGAGCAAAAACTGATCTTTCAAATTGGCACTCTTAATTCCCACGGTATCAACGAGCGCTTTTCATTCAATTAATTTATTCCTGTTTTTCACGTTACCATGTTACCACCAATAGCGTAGCTCCATTTTCTGTATATAAACCATACACAACCCACAATTCCTCGATTCGCTCCGACGAAGGGCTAACGCTCGAAACGTCAGCTAATCCCCCGAATCCCTGTACGGTGGTCAATTTACATTATCAACTCCGTTGATAAACCAAATTTTCGTTTTTTATTTTTTGCAGTTGTTTTATGCAGCGAAATGGCGGCGGCAAATGGCAAGAGGATTTCGTTAGTACAGCTTCATTGTTTTATTTTTATGTCAAAAGCTGTGTTTTACTCCATTTCCAGAATTTTAAACGCTAATTTCAAACATTCTTAGCATGCAGTAAGATTTGCAAGGATGTTCGGACGGTTAATCGATGTGTATTTTACTTTAAAATAATTACACTATATTCCAACGCGATTGACGTCTCTTGATTCATTTCAGACGCAAATGAATGCAAATAAATAATCGTTTCCACACGATTTGTCAGTAATTTTGTAATTATTGGTCTCATAGATCATCTGTTTAATATAGTACTGAACCAGTAGGGGTTGTGAATATCAAAATTATAATTTCAAGCCTTTTTTTTACTGTCGCGTTGTTGTTCTAGACTGCGAAATCAGTTCTAATCTTTTCTTAGAATATCAATGCGAGAAGTTTTTCAACGCCTCCGCAAAAACCCTCGCCATAACAAAATAAAGAGAAATTCGTTGCTCTTTTGAAGGAATTTATTCCCCAAAGTTAACTGGTGAACGCTGTAAGAAACCAGCTAACTCGAACGAAAACTTCACAGCCGTCCTGTCTTTGATTTCGCGCTGCTTAAACTTGAACTTTGAAGGGCTACGGCTACGTAATCGCAGCCAAGACCTCCTCGGCCACGACAGCCGTAGTATCGCCCGCCGTAGCGATTTGCTTAAACTCCCTATTAACCCACGGCCTCCACGGCTTCCACGGCCTGGCCAGTACCTAACGCATGCGCATAGCCATATCACCCGGGCGGTGGCAGTGTTCGTCCTTGTCAGGACTCATCAGCATGGTATAGCCGTCGGACAATGCTGAACCAGAAGGTCGCGAAATGTTAACATCGACCTAAGCCTAAGTAGTCACGATCCAATGTCCGAATATACCGGAAATTCACTAATTCTTTCGCATAATGGCGGATGATATTGCTGAAATAACTTCGCTTCTGGTCGGATCTGTTCAATGTACATCATTGAATACATGCTGTTTTCTTGTCTCACCTTTACATCTCCTGAATGTTTCAATATTTTGCGTTTGATTTTTGGAAACGTGCAAATGTGTAAACAGTCGAGATCTAAGCGCGATGAATTTCTAGTATTCTTAATACTGTGAATAGTAACATCCACCTGCGAGAGGTCATATTAACATCTACCTAAAGGAGGTATGTTAATAACACCAAGAATGTACGAAAAATGTGCTCAAGTTTAGGGACTTACCTTCAATCCTTTGAATCTTTAATTTTTTTAATGTAATAAATGCATTGTGACTGTATGGTCATATGCCAGTTAATGGCTGGACTTCTGTATTTGTGAGTTGTGACATTACTAGCGATACTTAAACTTGACCATGAAAAAATTAGACAAGGCCTAACCAGAAAGTACAGGTCGAATTTTGGGCTAAATCGTACTCTTCAGGTTACATCTATATGTACACGAAGGTGGATCCTGCAAAGGGGTATACCCATGACTGCAAGACGGCGAGAAAGGGAGAGGAAAGATGATGATGATGATGATGATGATGATGATGATGATGATGATGATGAAATAAGATAAAATTGAAAAACATCATGAATATAAAAAGATACATGTTGAAATTATGAGATAAATTAAATTAGAATTGGTGTTGCTTTAGTCGATAGTCTTTAGATCATCATCATCATCATCATCATCATCATCATCAACATCATCATTGTTTATTATTGTCAAGTCTTCTATCTGTGGTAAGGAGGCCCAGAAATTACAAAACGCAGTAAACCTTAAACTATACTATCTTTACTATGTTTTCATTTTCTTACAAACATGAGCAGACCTCTGTCATGCTGTCATTTAGTGTATACATTATTCTCTGCTGGTAAGATAATAAAAAATGGCCTCCTTAATGATGGAGAAATAATGTGTAGTTCCAGAAAATATACATAATTTAATCGCCGCAGACACTGAGAGAAGGAGCGCTCTGCATCCGCACTACCCACTGGAAGGGTACAACCAATTCTTGACACTCTTGATGTTGGGGAAACGGTCCTCGTCAGCATCTCGGTAGAACTAGAACACCGTAGTCGGGTCTTCTTGTGGTTGCTGTAGGGTCCAGTGACACTTCCATTCTTTGATTTTATTTATAGCAATAACAAATGAATAGGAACTTCCTCCTTCCAAAATTGGAACTTATATATTATGTCATCGCTGCATTTACATACAACAGACGGGACCATCAAGAAAAAGATTACGACCTGGCCTGTTTTCCTTGAACTCATTTCTTTATTGTTATGAGCCAAGAAGGATAAACCAACATTGAGCTTGAAGTATTGTAACGGGGCGTCTGCTAGCGCATTTGCACGATGTGAATGATGTTGTTGGCGAGCTGCGTAACGTGGTACATTAATGTTCGCTCCTACTTCATTAGCGATTTGTTTGGCTTCTTTGAACAAGTCTTGGAATTCTTTGTCAATATGTTTGTATGCATTTGTTTGAGAATGCTTCGAACGTCGTCGACCATTTGAGAAGCCGCGGGTCATCTCATGTGGGGAGGGCGGGTGTGCACACCCCCTATAACCCTCTCCTAGATCCCCCCTGTGATGCTAATAAAACTATTGAAGAAACCAAAACATGTCAACACCAAAACCCTTCCAGCATGACCACTAGCCTTACAGCAGAGGGCTGAGTTTGATGGTTCTCTACTCTGCTCCGAGAGGTTTCTCTCCGGGTACTCCGGTTTTCCCCTCTCGCCAAAAACCAACATTTGATTTGATTTGATTTGATTAGCGCTGAGTTGATTTAGTCTCCCCAATTTGTAGAGCAGCTGTGCTCGGCTAGAAAGATTTGAGACTTTAATAAAGTTATTATTATTATTATTATTATTCGTCTTCGACCGAATGCCGTGTCAAGTCAGGCGAGGAAGCTGAAAGTAAAATGGACAGAACAGATGAACAAGGATGTTTTGGAGTGCAAGAAAAAAGCGCAGGAGCTTATTTCATCAGAGAATCCTCCTTGCAACGAGAATGGAAGGAAAAGAGGATATATTGACGTTATGAAGGAGTTGTGGGATGATATGGGGCACAAGAATTTACAATTGAGGAGCCAAAATCTACGGGACCATGCTTCGAGGTTGGAGAAAATAAGAAATAACGGAACAGATCTATCCATCAGAGAGAGAAGTGTCGAGGATCTGGGGAATATCACATCTACAAGTGCATATTCTAGTCAGGAAAATATTGAAAATGAAAGTCAAAACAACCAAAATAGAGAAAGTGGAAATGCTAATTCTCCAACAAGAGGCCTTAATTTGCATAGCGCAGAGCCGCTGCAAATCCCAATGGAAAGCAGAGTTACAATGGGCGATAGGCCGGATGTGCCTGATGATGTTCCTGAGTGTCTACCCAATTATACGACTGCCAACTTGCCAGCATCGGTTAACTGGGGCCGAAATTCGGACGGGGGAATGATAACAATCACCACTGCTACGATTGATGATGCATATAATGAAGTAACAACATGGAGAAAAAACACCTTTTTGGTCCCGTACGGTAAAACTGGTCGTGACTTTATTGAGCAGTTAACGAAGCATATTGACGACTGGAACAATAGATCACCCATGCAACACCTTGCGCTAAAAGCCGCTATTGTTCTCCTCGCTACTGCGCTACAAAAGCCTGGTCAACGGTCGAAAGCAAAGGAACATCAAGGATGTCTTGAGAAACGGTTAACACTGTGGAGAAATGGCGAGATCGAGTCTCTATTACGCGAAGGGAGAATGATCCAACGGCGTTTATTAAAGTCGAACAAGAATGATCCACCAAATAAAGCGCGCATTTTTGCAAAGCTGGTCATGGAGGGCCAGATTAATTCGGCCCTACGATATCTCAGTGAGGATGATAGTGGAGGAGTATTACCGCTGACTGATGATGTTGTGAGGCAACTAAGAGAAAAACACCCGGATGCGCAGAGGGCTAAACTAGGGACACTGTTGTTCGGGCCCGTGGAAGAGATGCCTGACTCAGTGTACCAAGAAATTAATGGAGAGTTTGTGAGAGAAGCGGCATTGAGAACTAAAGGGTCTGGCGGCCCTTCGGGTGTGGACGCCAATGGTTTTAAGAGGATCTTGGCAAGCAAGTCTTTTAAGAGATCAGGTATCAACCTATGTGAGTCTATTGCTACACTCACAAGGAGACTGTGCACAGAATTTGTTGATCCGCTGACCATTGAGCCTATTTTAGCCAGTCGCCTTATTCCGCTTGACAAAGGCAACGGCGAAGTTCGCCCAATCGGCGTGGGAGAAGTGATTAGAAGAATAATAGGCAAATGCGTCACTAGAGTTGCAAAACAAGATTTGATCAACGCTAGCGGGGCCATGCAAGTGTGTGCTGGTCAGAAGAGTGGAGGGGAAGCCGCAATACATGCCATGCGCAATATCTTTGAAGCCGATGAAACTGATGCCGCCTTACTAGTTGACGCCTCAAACGCCTTCAATTCACTAAACAGAACGGCCGCGCTGAATAACATCAGAGTGCT
>JAEMWC010000900.1:157500-167500 GCA_016490735.1 Pachyseris speciosa
AAAGCTATAATTTTAAAATTTAAAATATATATAAAAATTAGCACTATAAATAGTGCTCCGAAAAAAAAAATTGATAAGCACTTTAGGACATCTATAATCCATTTTTCCATTTCCATTTTTCCATTTCCATTTATTTGCCATTAACCACATAAAAATACAAAATTTAAAAATACGAAACACAAGAAATTTATCATAACTTAAACTTAAGACAAAAGACTACAAATATTAAATATGCAAATTATGCTTTTTACTGCCGGTCGGCGTCGCTTTCACAAACAACCATCGACGCCATGCTTTTGGATATAAAAATAACCAAGTTTCGTTCAAAACTTTTACTGAGAAAAGTGGCGTGTTTAGTTATAAAGAAGAATATTTCTCAAAGCAAACTTGTGTTTACATTGTGGCTAGACGCGATGGCGCCACCTAAAAATAATTTAATTTTAGATTGTATTGTTTTCGTTAGAATATTATTTCCAACGCTGAAAATGGCTTCGCGAATGCAGCTATATTGGTGACAAAAGTTTTCGCCGTCAATTCCTGTACACACTTGGAAAATATCTTCGGGGTTGAACGGCTCATATATTTTTTCTACAGATCGTGAATTGGATGAACGAAGGAGAAGCTGCGCTTGTGACGGAATATTGATTATAATTTCTTTCGTCGTTCGGCTGTTTGATCGGACGTTCCTTTTGCTGTTTACTTCTTTCGATCCGAGCTGAAATAAAGTTACTTTACTTTACTTTTTTCATTCCGTTCATCGGTTCGACTGTTGCTCCTCAGACATTACTTCGGAAAGCCGATAGAGGTATTCCGGCAATACTTCGGAAAATCGATATCTATTGGTATGCCGTTGACATATCGATTTGTTTACATCTGAGTGAGTGACAAATTTGCATAATCTGCCCCCTCACAATACTCGTTCCTACGCTTTCGCGTATCCACGACTAAAAAAGGATGGGGTTCTTACCATTTGTTACAAAAATCCGGAAATTTCGGTTTGAAGTCAAATGGCAAGGTAATTTTCCGGAAAATATTTTGGGAAATTGTGGACAACCTCCGGAGGTAGTCCTCTTTTTTCCGTTCGGAACGGAATTTCGGAAATTTGCTTACCATTTGAGCGAATCGTTCCGTTTCCAGGTGCTTTTGCGCCAGAACGAGTGAGTGCGCATGACGGAACGCCTTGGACTGGAGTAAATGGTTAACGGCGCCAATCTCATTATTCAACGGTCATTTCATCCGGATTTTTCTGACAAATGGTAAATTTAAATTGATTTGCATTGCCTGGAATCTGATGCACGTCGGCGGTTAGACAAAATGATTGCGTCTGTATTGTTTACTTTTTTCCCTACTTGAGAGTGATGTACATAAAAATGTTATTGCTGAAGAAGTTAGTTGATTTAATTTTCTAGTAAGAAACATTATCATTTCATGATGCCAAAAGAATAATTTCAATCAACGCTTTATCACTCGGTTATGTAGCCTCCATCGCAGACGTTCTCAGGGATTCGTCACGCATTCCTCACGTGACGAATCCCTAAGAACGTCTGCGAGGGAGGCTATCGGTTATGCGGCTTCTATTTTTAGCCCGTCTGCGCCGTTTGCTCAGGTGGTTTGCACGTCACGTCATGCTGGTGGAGGTAAACAATAGTTCTCACATAAGTTCCTTTTGTTCGTCCACCAGCATTGTTCGTTTCACCATTGCTATCTGTGTCTCTAGAGATTGGCTGCAAACCACCTTTCGGACACAAAAAGCCATGCGAAGTTACTCTATGACAGTAAAAACAAATAATAATCGTGGAGCTCCGCTATTTAGGCTTGGCTAAATACATATATTATTGACACCCTTCAACGCTTACCTCAACCGTAAAGTAGCCATAAGCTTTTCCACTACCAACTCAACTCTCTTCTTGTCAGCAGTTGGGTTCGATGTTGACCATATGTGTGTTGCGTTCGCTTTTGCTGTGTTAATCATATCGGTGCCATCTTGTGGAAACACGAGTGATTCTTTTGTCAGCCACACTCCAGTCCACTTCTTCAGTTTCCTGCGCACCAAAAAACTAGGGCTGTAAGAACAAGTTGGTAGATAGGCGCTATATTCTTTTCGGCTAATAAAAGGAAGACGATTGAAGGAATATAATTTTATTTTACTTTGTTGCGAGATGTCTTGCTTTCCGCCGTGAAGTGGAGAAACAATTTCAGAATTATTGTCTTGAAAGCTGCTTGACATGTGCTGCGAGGAAATAATCTCAAACGATGAATTTTCCGAAGAGTTGAACAACCAAGACACAGCTACGCGAGTGTCGCCAGAACCTGGCTTGCTCGTCGCTAAGGCTTCCATGAAATATTTCTTGCCAGCAACAAGAAGGATCTCTTTAGATATCAGACCAACGCTGGTAGAACACAAAACACAGGCAATTAACTCGCCGAGTGCTGGGTCGTCGTTCGGACTCAACCAAAGTTCCGACGCTTCATCAGATGTGATAGCAAACTTATACATTCCGCTTCCTGGTGGGTGCAAGAATCCATAAATTCTTTGTCTTTGGGCTCGTCACGCGTAAATTACGATTCAGCAGACGTTCGAAGGAACGCGTGACGAGCCCAAAGAGCGTCTGCGTGGGAGGCCAGTTTCAGGCTAAAAAACAGAGTCATTATGATGGTTTTTCACCCTTCTGAGACCACTTCTCTCTTAGGAAAAAGATTATTCCGAGGGCAATGTGTTTTCCTTGCGCTGGTGATATCCAGTTTACCTTTCGCAGTATATTTGCTTCTATATACTCACAACAAACAATTTTCGAATAATTTCGATGCCTCATTCGTCCCGACGTCGACGCTAGAATCCCCAACGCAACACCAACTGAAAGTGACAACAAACACTTCGATAGAAATATTTTGGAGAACGATAAATGTTCACGTATGGTTGGGAATTTGCGGAGAAAGTGTAGACACTTTAAGGAGCTGGCCACATTTTCCATTGCTTCCGGAGAAGCAATACTACATTTCGGACTTTCAAAATGTTCAACCTCGTGAAGCACAAAACACAGGACAAAGAATTTATGGATTCTTGCACCCACCAGGAAGCGGAATGTATAAGTTTGCTATCACATCTGATGAAGCGTCGGAACTTTGGTTGAGTCCGAACGACGACCCAGCACTCGGCGAGTTAATTGCCTGTGTTTCGTGTTCTACCAGCGTTGGTCTGATATCTAAAGAGATCCTTCTTGTTGCTGGCAAGAAATATTTCATGGAAGCCTTAGCGACGAGCAAGCCAGGTTCTGGCGACACTCGCGTAGCTGTGTCTTGGTTGTTCAACTCTTCGGAAAATTCATCGTTTGAGATTATTTCCTCGCAGCACATGTCAAGCAGCTTTCAAGACAATAATTCTGAAATTGTTTCTCCACTTCACGGCGGAAAGCAAGACATCTCGCAACAAAGTAAAATAAAATTATATTCCTTCAATCGTCTTCCTTTTATTAGCCGAAAAGAATATAGCGCCTATCTACCAACTTGTTCTTACAGCCCTAGTTTTTTGGTGCGCAGGAAACTGAAGAAGTGGACTGGAGTGTGGCTGACAAAAGAATCACTCGTGTTTCCACAAGATGGCACCGATATGATTAACACAGCAAAAGCGAACGCAACACACATATGGTCAACATCGAACCCAACTGCTGACAAGAAGAGAGTTGAGTTGGTAGTGGAAAAGCTTATGGCTACTTTACGGTTGAGGTAAGCGTTGAAGGGTGTCAATAATATACGTATTTAGCCAAGCCTAAATAGCGGAGCTCCACGATTATTATTTGTTTTTACTGTCATAGAGTAACTTCGCATGGCTTTTTGTGTCCAAAAGGTGGTTTGCAGCCAATCTCTAGAGACACAGATAGCAATGGTGAAACGAACAATGCTGGTGGACGAACAAAAGGAACTTATGTGAGAACTATTGTTTACCTCCACCAGCATGACGTGACGTGCAAACCACCTGAGCAAACGGCGCAGACGGGCTAAAAATAGAAGCCGCATAACCGATAGCCTCCCTCGCAGACGTTCTTAGGGATTCGTCACGTGAGGAATGCGTGACGAATCCCTAAGAACGTCTGCGAGGGAGGCTACATAACCGAGTGATAAAGCGTTGATTGAAATTATTCTTTTGGCATCATGAAATGATAATGTTTCTTACTAGAAAATTAAATCAACTAACTTCTTCAGCAATAACATTTTTATGTACATCACTCTCAAGTAGGGAAAAAAGTAAACAATACAGACGCAATCATTTTGTCTAACCGCCGACGTGCATCAGATTCCAGGCAATGCAAATCAATTTAAATTTACCATTTGTCAGAAAAATCCGGATGAAATGACCATTGAATAATGAGATTGGCGCCGTTAACCATTTACTCCAGTCCAAGGCGTTCCGTCATGCGCACTCACTCGTTCTGGCGCAAAAGCACCTGGAAACGGAACGATTCGCTCAAATGGTAAGCAAATTTCCGAAATTCCGTTCCGAACGGAAAAAAGAGGACTACCTCCGGAGGTTGAGGGGGCAGATTATGCAAATTTGTCACTCACTCAGATGTAAACAAATCGATATGTCAACGGCATACCAATAGATATCGATTTTCCGAAGTATTGCCGGAATACCTCTATCGGCTTTCCGAAGTAATGTCTGAGGAGCAACAGTCGAACCGATGAACGGAATGAAAAAAATAAAGTAAAGTAACTTTATTTCAGCTCGGATCGAAAGAAGTAAACAGCAAAAGGAACGTCCGATCAAACAGCCGAACGACGAAAGAAATTATAATCAATATTCCGTCACAAGCGCAGCTTCTCCTTCGTTCATCCAATTCACGATCTGTAGAAAAAATATATGAGCCGTTCAACCCCGAAGATATTTTCCAAGTGTGTACAGGAATTGACGGCGAAAACTTTTGTCACCAATATAGCTGCATTCGCGAAGCCATTTTCAGCGTTGGAAATAATATTCTAACGAAAACAATACAATCTAAAATTAAATTATTTTTAGGTGGCGCCATCGCGTCTAGCCACAATGTAAACACAAGTTTGCTTTGAGAAATATTCTTCTTTATAACTAAACGCGCCACTTTTCTCAGTAAAAGTTTTGAACGAAACTTGGTTATTTTTATATCCAAAAGCATGGCGTCGATGGTTGTTTGTGAAAGCGACGCCGACCGGCAGTAAAAAGCATAATTTGCATATGTCAAATTTCGGTTGCGTTCACGTTCGTTCGACAGCTTTGTGTAACAATTTACTCGAAATACTTCAGGATATCGAATAAGAATTTATATCGAACAAGGACTCTCGCATTCCATTTGATTGTTAAACGTGTTTATTCGATGACTCGTGTTCGCAACTATCCTAATCAGAAAAGCACATTCAGTAATCATATAAAAGTCTCGTGATCAACTGTCAATCATAAACGTCATTTAAAATCTGTACAAACAAAACAAAACCCCATGTGGGCTAATAAGTTTTACGACATACTCCCCCGGTTTGGGTTACATTCGTAAACAAACCTACTAAAAGTTGAATACAAAATTTGTCTTAAGTATGAAATCTTCGCATAAGTTCGCTCATCATCGCAGCATTGCGACGTGGTATAGTGTTCGCAGAAGTGTTCGGCGTATCACAAACGGGGGAAACGCTCGTCGGTTCAGCTTCGGACTCTTCGGTTCGGTCAATATCATCGTTGTCGTTGACTTCAAGTGGAAACAAATGTTTGACACTTCGTCTTAACAGACGAGGATTACGATCTGCATTCGAGACCTTGATAATAGCAGCTCGGATTTTACCATCCTTTCCAGGCAAAAGCTCCTCCACTTTAGCAAATTTCCAGAACATTCTGTTCGATGTATCGGTCTTGAGAATGACCACATCTCCGATGGCTATATCTGCTCCCTTTCGATTCTTTGTGACTTGCGCGTGTCTCTCTCGGAGACTCAACAAATAGGTTTTCCTCCATTGGTCAGTGAATTGGCGAAGAAGATGGCGCTGATGTCTTGCTCTTCGTGTAAGCGATTCGTTGGTGCTGATAACCTCAAAATGACTGTCGTTCGGAGTATCGGTTACTCGTCGTCCATTAATTAGGTGCGAAGGGGAAAGGGTGTAACTCACGCCATCTTCATCATCCTCCACGTAAGTGAGAGGTCTTGAGTTAACGACAGATTCGATCTCAACAAGCAAGGTGTTTAACTCCTCGTAGGATAAGGTGGTTCTGCCAAGGGACTTTCTCATACATCACTTGACGCTCTGGATTAATCTCTCCCAGAAGCCTCCCCACCAAGGAGCCTTCTCGACTATAAATCTCCAGCTGACACCATTGATGGCTAAATAACGCAATACTTCCTTCGATCGAACAATCTTGACAATTTCCTTTGAGGATCCTCGGAATGTTTTTCCATTATCGGACATTAAAGTTGCAGGTAGTCCCCGACGACTTGTAAAGCGGCGAAACGCCAATAGGAAGGACTCAACAGTAAGATTTGGCGTAAGTTCGAGGTGTACAGCTCTCGTTGAAGCGCATGTAAATAAACAGACATGGCACTTATTGTTGTCGCTTTCATTGGTCGAATTACCACGAACGAAAAGAGGCCCAGCAAAGTCTACTCCGGTATGAGTAAATGGTGGATCTTCGGAGACGCGAACGCTCGGTAAATCGGGAACATTGTAGCTTGAGTACGGCAGGCCTTCGAGTCTTCGACAAGTAACGCAACGTTTCAACACGCGCTTCACTGCCTGTCTTCCCCGTAGAAACCAAAATCTTTCACGAATGGTCGTCAGCGTGTTGTTGACTGAGCTGTGCTTGACTTTGTCATGAGTTTGACGGATTATCAATTCAACATAAGGATGCTTGGAAGGCAGGAGTTTAGGATTCTTGTTGTCCGACGATAGGGTTGCGTTATTGAGCCGTCCCCGACATCTTAGCAATTTGTTTTCGTCCAAAAACAGACTAAATTGTTCCACACGTCGAGGTTTTGGTTGGCACTGGTTTTGTACGAACTTGAGCTCGTCCTTGAACGAAGTGGCTTGTACTGTTTTAATCCAGAGGGACTCAGCTCGGCTGATTTCTGTTGAGTTAAGTTCGCGCTCATCTTCTTCGTTAGTCGATTCTTCTTTCTTTTCGCTCTTGCGTGTTGATGCACGTCGTTTTAAGATATCAACAAATCGTAGTACGTAGGCTGTCACACGCAACAAGCGGTCAAGAGAGCTGATTTGTTGACAATTGATGATTTCGGCGAGATTGACTTCGGACGGGATTCCTTCACAGGATGCTAGTACGTGGATCACGTTTGGCGGGTTTTTGACGACTTCGGAGAGCGCAGCTTCATTGGTATCGATAATAGCTTGATCTTGAGGCCACTCTTCTTCAGGTAATTGTAGGAATTTAGGTCCATACCACCACATGGAATTGTCGACCATTTCATTTCCTGTCAACCCACGTGAAGGTAAATCAGCAGGATTCTGTACTCCAGGACAATATCTCCAATCTTTCTTTGCTGTGATTTGTCGTATCTCGTCTACGCGATGTTTGACGTATTGTTTCCAATGCTTATCGTTTTGAATCCAACAAAGCACAGTCTTTGAATCGACCCAGTAATTTATTCGATTCACTTGTGTCGGTAGCGCCTTCAATACGGTTGTTGTGAGTCGTGACAAAATGACAGCTCCAAGCAATTCCAAACGAGGGATAGTTTGCTTCTTGATAGGCGACACTCTAGACTTGCTTGCGACTAATCTTGTCTCGATGCGACCATCACTGTATATCACTCTGATGTACATGACGGCTGCGTAGGCTCTCTCTGATGCGTCGCTGAACCCGTGGAGTTGTACATCTATCCTTGTGAACCCTGGGTGAAAGTAGCATCTTGGTATTCTGACATGTCCCAGTGGTTTCAATCCTTCTAATATCAAGTTCCAAGTTTTGTCCATTTCTCCTCGAAGTGGCTGGTCCCAGTCGAGTTTCTCGCTGCATAAAACTTGAAACAATATCTTCAAACGAATGACGAAAGGACTAAGAAATCCTAAAGGGTCGAAAATCTTGGCGGTGAATTTGAGCACCGATTGCTTGTTGACCGGAAGTGACTTTCCATATTTGTACAGTTCGACAAAAAAAAAGTTAAAGAATATTTCGTCATTAGCAGTGTCCCAGTTAACTCCTAGAACTTTGACTGTGTTCCTGTCACTTGAAGTAGGGCTGCTCAAACTGGTACTTGATTTGGCGAAGGACTCGTCATCTTCTTTTGTAACATCTGGACAATCCCATGTTTGCTGACTTGCTGGGGCTTGATTATTCGGCACTTCTAATTTCGCAATTTCTTCGATCAAACTTGCCGAATTTGAGTTCCACTTTCTGAGACGAAATCCACCTTCAGCCATTATCGCCTTCGACTTCTTGTAAATAGCAAAGGCGGCCTTGTCGTCGTCGTCGCCAGTGATCAGGTCGTCCACGTACAGGGAATTTTCGAGCATTTCTGCCATTTCCGGTTCGCTTTGTCTGCATAAGCTTAAATGATGAGCGATTGTTGCTCCGAGTATTGAAGGTGATGGTCGTAATCCAAACAAAAGGCGGTTGAAGCGAAATTGCGCTATTCTAGGTCTGTCCTTTTCTGGGTTATCGAACCACAGAAAGCGAAGCATATCTCGTTCTTCCTCTTTGATGCTCACCATTAAGAAGGCCTTTTTCGATGTCTGCGGTAAGTCCAACGGAGTTGCTTCGAAATCTTGCTAGCATGTCAAATATGTGTGGAATGTAATTATCGCCGGTCTCTAAACAATCATTTAGTGACAGTTCTTCCTTAGACGATTTCGCTGACCCATCGTAAACAATGCGCACTTTAGTTGTTTCGCGATCTTTTCTGATCACTGCATGGTGTGGTGAATAATAAACTCTGCTGTTGTCAACGGTACTGCTTGATTGTTCTTCTTGAACCCTTTCAACGATTCCGGTCTGCTCTTGTTCTCGAATGATTTTGTCATAGTCCCTCAATAATTCTGGATCCTTTTTCAACTTAAAATGCAGTGATCGCAGTCGCGTTTCGCTCAATCGGTAACTGTTCGTGGACGGTTGTAATTCCTCTTTCCATGGTAATCCTATCTCGTAATTGCGACCGTTAAAGTGGATTTCCGGCTTTCGTTTATCTTCATTTAGCGATTGATCTTCTGGAATTATTCCGACACTCTCTGACTCCCAGAATTTCTTCAAGCTTTCAACCAATTCGTTATCTTGCTCTCCAAACATCGAACTGCATTCACCGGAAATAATCAAGTTGGAGGAAACAACACTGCTAGATGATTGATCGTACGTTGGTCCGGATAACAACCATCCAAATTTGCTGTGGACTGCAGTCGGACCCTGATCGCCTTTAATGGAATCTCCCGACACAAAGTCCCAGTAATAATCGGAGCCAATGAGGACATCAATTGTTTCGGTGTTGTCGAAGTCGTCTGCCAATTCAAGGCCCTCTAAATGGACATATTCAGCTACATTGACTCTGCTTGGCAAAGGTGAACAGATTACTGGGAAGTTCACCGCATACAGTTCCAATTCCTCGTGATTTCGTGTTTGTAAACACAGTTTTACAACATTGCATTTCTGTTTCCGGTGACTCATCTCCCCGAAGGTGTTGATACGAAGATTTTCAGAACTGACAGACTTTAAATTAAGGCGTGAAGTTACGTTTGATGAGACATACGATCGTTGACTTCCGTTGTCAAACAGCACACGCACTGGAATTGAATTTGATCCGTTGACTGCCATGCAACTTGCAGTTTGTAACAGCACAGTTCCCTTAGTAGCAAACTTCGCATTTGTAGTAGCAGTAACCGTTGCGTGCTCGTTCAGCGTTCCTCTCGAGTTGTCGTTTCCATTCGGCCCTTTTTGATCTTCCGTGGGCGTATCTATTCTTGCGCAGATCGATTGGGGGTGTCAGGAAAGCTAAGACCTAAGACCTAAGACCTAAGACCCGGAAAACTAAGACCCGGAAAACTAAGA
>JAEMWC010000900.1:182500-242500 GCA_016490735.1 Pachyseris speciosa
GGACCACACATGTGATTTATGTGTTGTGGATTGCTTTGTCTTTTACAATATAGTTTGATTGTACTGTCGTAGTTTTTTCTAGCTGTGGGTATGTTTTTAATCTTGCTGACGTTAGGTGTGACCTCCTTAAGTTGTAGTTAAGCCCCCTTATGTTGGCCATTCTTCTAGAAATTGTTTGTGCGGTCGTGTTGGTATTTTTGTGGTATTTCTGAACAGGCAGTGTCTAGCTCTCCTAATTCCCACGCTCAGCAAACCCAAATATGTCTACTGTTTAGCTATTTATTAACATGCTGATGGTTGCGCCCAACTTTAGTGCTTGTCAAATCGTGAGAGTGTAAAGCTAGCGGCCAAAGATTAACGCCTTCTTTGAATACTCTTGGTAACTGTCTACTTGCAAGCGAGTGTTTTCGAACCACTTCGCGTCTTCGCGTCCCTTACAAGAATATCATAACTGGCACCAGTTCTTAACCCTAGCACGAGCACGAGATTGAAATCTTTGTGACTTATTTTAAATTAGTAATTTGCCGCAGTTGTCCCAAAGATGGGAACAATATTCAAAATAAGGCTGTACTGGGCTCTTATAAACCTTTTCAAGCGAATTTACAGGAACAAAGGGCTTGATACGTCTCATCGCTCCGATACCCGCACTGGCCTTCTTACAAAGCATGTCAATATGACCATCCCAACTAAGTCTTTCATCTATCTGAAACCCTAGGCATTTATGTGTATCAGTTCGTGATCAGATGGGCATATTGTTTACCACAACAAGTTGTTCAGTGTTCTTATTGTTCAAATTATACGAGGAGCCAATAAACATCAATTTGGACTTAGAGGGGTGCATTTGAAGTTTATTTTCTATAAGCCAGTTGCGGACATGAGCGAGGTCAGAATTTACTTTAATGGCAAGTTCGTTGGCATATTAAGAGGTTGAGAAGATTTGGGTATCATCTGCATACATACATGGAGTAGTTGATCTTAAACACCCAGGCAGGTCGTTAATATAAAATAAGAACAACAATGGACCCAGGATTGAGCCCTGAGGCACACCACAGGTGATTGTTTTCTTGGATGATAGTTGTCCATTAATACTGCATTGCTGCTCTCTATTTGTCAAATAAGATTCAAACCACTTCAGTTCAATGCTCGAGATACGAAAATGTTTCTTCACCTTATTTAGAAGAATGCCATGATTTCTTGAATCAAATGCTTTTTAATATCAAGAAAAATGACGCCATTCAATTTCCCATTATCCATATTTTCAAGCCATTCATCACACATTTGGATGAGAGCCGTTACCGTGGAGTGCTCTGGACGGAATCCTGATTGAAATTTGGACAACATGCAGTTTTCCGTCACTGCTGGTAAAATAGAAATGGGGCGGTAGTTCGCACATTGCGTCTGTCTCCAGATTTAAAAATCGGCCGCGTTACACGTGCGCGTTTACAATCAGCTATGTAGATTCCTGTCGCAAGAGCTAGAGGTTAAAGATGTACTTCAAAGACGGTGCAATTATACTTGCTGAGAGTTTAATTGAGAATTTTAGGAGGAATCTTATCCAGGCCGGTTGTTTTAGTTGCTTTTAGACCTCTCAGAGTTGACGCAACGTTATCGACAAGGATTGGTGAAAATTTAAACTGTGTGCATTGGAATGAATTGATATTGTCGTTTGTCGTTTGGTCAATATTGCACGACTCTTCATCGTATTCTGCTGTTAACGTCGGCCCATTTCACTGTGGGTAATGCTGACTTTTAAAATTCAATTCCTTGAAATAACCCTAAAATTGGATCGAAATATCTTTTTTCGTATACGCGCATATTTAATTTTGGGCCGTCTCATCCCGGGTAGACCAGACAAAGTGTTCACATGAGAAAAAGTTGTCCCGCTTGCTAGGGTTACCCTACTTGCCGAGGCGAGACAACTCGCCTCCCCGTGTTGTCACGCCCACCCGAGTTGTCTCGCCCACCTCATGTAAACGGTTAGTAGAACTTTTCAAAGAAATAAGTGGAAAACTAGCTCGGCCAGGGTAACTTGGGGAGAGGATTGTCTCGGGTGCCCGAGACCATATAAACAGGCCCTAACGTAAAAGCTCTATTAAGCCCCCCTTTTCTATTAACCCCCCTTTCTAATAAGCCCCCCGACTGGATGTCGTTTTTTGTAATAAGCCCCTCCCCCCTCTCTAATAAGCCCCCCGGGGGCTTACTAGAGCTTTTACGGTAAGTATACAGATTTATAAATCATGTTAGATTTCGGTCTTTTTTCTTCTTGATTTTTTCTCTATGCAACAAAATGCACAATAGGAAACACGTGGCGGTGTTTCCATTGGCCAATGCACAATAATAGGCATGTGGTGTTTTCATTGGCCACTGCACAATAGAAGGCACAATAGAAGGTGTTTCATCGTCGTCCAAAGTGCAAAGCATTGCATCATTATTGCACCATCAAGAGCCTTGAGCTACGCGACTTATGAAATCTCTTACTGTTCAGCCTTTGTGGTGGACTCTCTTGCTTGAATTACTGAGGATGTTGCGATATCTTTGTAACGTTGTGAAGAATTTAATCCAGTAGAGCTTGTCCGCGTGGAAAGGTCTGCCGGAAACCTCGCACGTGCTGTGCGTATCAACTGATCGATCTGAAAGATATCACAACTCGAATTAGAACGCTGTAACAGCTCTATATTTAGAAAAATCAAAAATCGCAAATTTGCGTTAAGTTGTTTTTGTGTAATTTGATCGGGAAGATATCACAACTCGATCGCTGTGACAGTTCTAAATTTAGAGACAAGTTTTTCACGTGACGTCAATCCCAATTTCAATCTCTAATCTATTTTAAAAGCCCGTTATCACCCTTGATCCAAAGCGGTCGTTTGTTTTTGTTTTCAAATCGCGCTATTGTTAAATGATGCCTCTGATTGGTCAATTATTTTTATCGGGCTTTTGATCTGGTTCATCACTTCGCAAAGCAAATGGCTACAAATTCACAACTTGCATAGACCCTATCCAAAAATGGCTGCCTTTAAATTATTCTTTTATTCGTATTGAAAATAGCCTCACTAACCTCGTTCGGGATAACAAATTCTTTAGAATTTTCGTCTCAAAAACGAGGTTTGTGAGGCTATTTTGAATACGAAAAATAGAATAATTTAAAAGCCGCCATTTTTGCATATGGTCTATATTTCTTCGTATTTCTTCATTGAAACCGTGAACAGTGCGTTCACAGGATTAATATCAAAGCAGTAAAGTATTGAACGATCCGTTATTGATCAAACTCGCTGATTATGTGCCGATGATGGTGACAAAATATCCAAAAGAAAACATTTCTGTCGGGTAATGGTTTCTAGTTTACAGTAAGAAAAATACTAAAACGTTCTCATTCAGTTATCCTGTCCTTTCGCTTTATACTGTGTTCAAACTGTAGTCGACCATGCCGCTTGACAAAAGGAGTTAAACGTTGAGCTCCGCATTAAAACACAGGAGGAAGCAAAACAGGGGCACCCAACGACAAGTTTCGGTATACTGATATCTGTTCGATGGAGGGTAATTCTCCTTGCTCTTTCGGGTCGATTTAAGAGTGCACTCGGATTTTCGTAACTAAAACGTCGCCTAAAAGATTCGTTTTTGGGAAATCATAGCCCCTGAGGTTTTCGGAAAGGTCGTAATTGCTCTTTTTGGCAGTCGAAAACGTCAGCTAGCATTTTCGGAAAGAAACTAGTTCCCTAGAAAGTTCGTGGAAAGTTAATTTCAGCTTGCATTTTCTCAAAGGCAGATTTTGTTCCCTAATATTTTCGGGCAATTAAAATTTCAGCTAGGGAATCCGAACAGATGAACTTCTTCTAGCTTATGAAAACATCGCTTTAAACAGACTTCAAACACCGTAAGGTGCTTAAAAATGCCTTTCTACAGCTTTTGTTTCATTTAGCTCGGTGGGTGCCCCTGGCAAAAGCGGTGTATTCCTCATCGCGATCACGGAGATCTTGGCGAGGAGGAGAAATTAATTATCACGCAGTTTAGGCAAGCTGCGAACTGAATGCAAAGCTAGAAGGTCCGATGGGGCATAAAAATAGCAATCGATAAAGAGACCGCGACAAGTCGGATTAAAAACACTGAAGAGTTGACCAAAGCAGTACAACGTTTTACTCAAACCGACCTTGAGGTAAAACATCAAACATGCGGAAAACAGTTACCAAAACACGTATAATTTTTAATACTCGCCATCAAATCAGTTTCCAAATCTCAGTAAGTCCGCTCCAACAAGCTCAGCGAATTCGTGAAAGCTCCGAGCTAAAAAGCACCAAACTTGAACAACGAGTATCTGTAAATCCTCCTTGAACCTCACTTTGATATGAAACAACGCTGCGAAGTTACCGCTACCGACTATTGCCACACTGACTCTTTTGACTTTAGACGGGCCAAAATTTACACACATACGAATTGTTCCCAAAATAATACAAAGAAAATGAAAAAGAATAAACAGAGAACATATTTACGGCCACAAATTTGGAGATTTGTTTACGATGCAATAAAACAAGACCGATAAAACAAGGGCTTCGAAGTCTGAGTAATTTCGTGTTAAACGAAATTCGAGAATTAACGGTCGCGACGCGCGATGCATCAAGGGTGATAATGGGCCTTAAACACGCTAGGTGATTACAATATAAAATACAACTACAATAATTCCTAGTAACAATAAATACGCACCCAAAAAGTCTTTTCAGTAAATATACTACTCAATTTACACTAAACTAGACCTGTTTTCCATGACTGCCGTGTATATAATTTAATTAACTAAAATGAAGGTTTAATAATTGCTTAAAAAGATCTAGAGATTTCACTTTTCTTAGATTGCAGGGTAGACTGTTCCAGAAAAACGGTCAGGAAAAAACTAAAATTAAACTGACATGTAGATTTTTTACCTTCATCAGGTAAATGACATTTTAAAGATATATCTGCTGCCTGTTTTCAGCCAAGTAGCACTCTTTGTTTTGAAAATAGAGCAGTTTGAATTGCGAGCTTTTTTACAATGCGTGACGTCTGGATTGCTTCTGAGAAACATGTCACGTACACGGAAATATCGATTCGCCTTGTGTTTTCGATCCGGAGTGTTCTGAATAACCGGTATGTTAAGAGAAGTGTCTAGATGCTAATGTTTTCAAGGTTAGTAGAGAGAAAAAATGTTGTGAGACAACTAAAGTAACTCCAGATGTTGCCACTAAATTTAGAGGTAAAAAACGAATATGGATGGCAACTCTCAAAACAGTTTTAGGCGCTTTGCTCGTACGTGAACAAAAAGGCCTTGTGCGAACCCAAAAGCAAACCATTAGCCGGATATTTTTCGAGAATCAGAAAGCGTGCGTCCGACTTCTGCATCGCAAAGGTATCACGAGTAAACGCTCACAGAGCGTCTTGTTCTGTCCGCGAGTGTGAGCCACAGAAAGCGCGCGAAAAATTAAGCCTCGTTTTGGCTAAGGTGCCCGTTAACCTGCCTTGAGCCTGCGGTCAAATCGAAAACCAGTACCTGGTCAGTGGTCAACTTCCAAAAAATACAGACCTTTATGAGCTCAACTTGAGCCCGCGATATGGTCACGTGATACTGGTCAGTGGATACCTTGATTTGACAGGTGTCAATTGACCATAACAGGGTTGTTCAGTAGTAAAGATGTACGTTGTAAACTAGCTGGTCAGCTGGAGTATGGGCGCCATGTTAATGTTGGTTCCTATGAGTATGGGGCTCCGCCTAAACGGACCGTCGTTAGATCCGTTAACAGTACAAGTGACGTCTATCCTTGGCAAGATTTCCGCACAGCTCCATGCATTAATTATGTTTACATTTTGTGACTCAAACTCTATTCATACTCGCCGTTTGTGGAACAATAGCAAACAGCCGTCAGGCATGCAGAAGGAAGTGCTTTGGTTTAGCGAAGTTTTGTAACGTATTTACATGGCGTTTATAATTTTTTTATTTGTTTTGTACATACAACACAGATCGAAGAAATGTTTGTGTAACAGATTGGCCATGCACAGAGACAGGTGAACATACATACACTGCCGAGAATCTTGTGAAATCTGTCCATCATTGCTAAGACTTCAAATCACGACCCCTTGATTTTAATGAAAACAGACTGCTTGTAAGCGTTGTGTCTATGCTGTGTAATGTTTAGCATGGTTTTGTCCATGTGTTTTAATGTTAAGATTGGTGTTGGCCAATCTACATTTTTCTTTGCGAGACGCCATCGTGACACTTGGATTCCTTGCTATCCGGGCTACGTGGTGTGGCAACGCGTGGATCGGATGGCAAGAGAGTCCAAGGTACGGAACTTGATATCGTGAACGGGTTCATTGTGCAATTTATTGGCGCTCGCATTGAGCTGGCGTCTTTTAAATCTGCTACACCATGCCGATGAGTCCCAATAAGGACGAAACAGCTGTCCATGGTTGCAGCCCTACTTTATCGAGCCTCGGTCATGTTGGTGTCTCGCAAAGTCAACTTTTTTCACGTAGTATCAGCCTTGCTTGTTACATGTCTATGAGGGGCCGACTGCAATTTCAAACTGCACATAACTTGCATTGCCAGAGAATTCTGTCATACGGCTGGCAAATTAAAAAAATACAAATGACTGATCTAAAGTTACGTGGGCTCTGTACCCGCTAATCAATCCAGTCATTTTTGAATACGCAGTTTTTGTGCGACTACGGTTCGAAAGTATTCTTTCTAAAGTAGCGGTTCCTCATCGTTTTCACCAGACGAAAATGATTGAGAATCGAAACTTTTTCTGTTTGATGGGAGAACACACTAAAATAGTCACGTTTTGAAACCTTTCTGGAAAAGCCGGAGATATCTGCAAGGCAAGACGCTGGTAAGTTGGGTTGACGTGAAACGTGAAGGTGGCGTGTCACGATTAGCTGATTAGCTGTGTGTAAGGGACTGGTTATTAGCAGGACAGAGTCCTGAGGGATTCAGTGTCATTTTGCAAAGCACTCTTCAGGCATCATGTGCTAGAAATAAAGAAATTTGAATTTTTGAGACCAATCTGCTCGATTGAGATCGTCAAACTTAGCAATATAAAAATTATGGGTACTGTGGGTCTTTTTCTTTTTAATTTACCAAAGTTTACTTCAGCTTTAGTGTCCTATCGAAGCAACCATCCACCCTTCCTTTCGTTCGTTCGTTCGTTCGTTCGTTCGTTCGTCCGTCTATCCATCCACCCTTAGATTCATCGTCAGTACTTTTCGTAACCTATTTTTTAACTTAGCCATATTTAATTTGCAGCATGTTTTTAAGACCAAAGTTGAAGTAATGGGAAGATTTTAAGGAGTTTTTTTAGCAGTAAAGAAAGCTTTAACTAAGATTGTAATTTAGCGACGTAACATTTTGACAAAGTCAAAAATGTTACGAAAAGGAACACTCGTCAGGTTTCTGAACGGGAAAGTGTTATAAATCCGAAAATAAAGCAAATCGCGCGGATATATTGCGTTAACTAAGGTGCACATTGGCCAGAGAACTTCCTGAAACGTTTTAATTTGTGTTAAAAGCTCACAGCTTTCAAACCGAGTGTAAGTCTATACTTTTTATAGTCGACTAAGGTTTGAAAAAGTTCTCAAACGTTAGTGTTTTTTGGTTTCAATTCTTAAAAGTAAAACAGTTCTTGAAATATGCAATGGATGGCACTGTAAGTTATTGGACATCAAGACAAATAGCTTACAACATTGTCCAAGGAGTTTGGAAATATCTCGCTGTGTTTTAAAGAATTTACGCGACTCTTTCGCAGGAAGGTAATGCTATCTGAAGACACAAAAGTTGCTAAAATGTTGCTAAATCTATTCAATCCACGCGAAGTGATATTTTAGGTTATTAAAACCATGGCTATCGAAGATTTTTATTGAATCATATAGCCTGCCCTTCTGTCGATGTGATGTGAAAGTACTGACATGGTCATGCCATGTAAAAGGGAGTTTTTAATTTTTTCCCTAATGCACTCGAAATGCGCTAATGTTACGAAAAGGAACAATTGCAGGGTGTGGAATAGGGTACGATCCAAAAATTATTGGTTAGTTTTCTGATGACAATTTTCTTTCATTTCCTGATTGCATAATGTTTATTGAGTGGAGAGAATAGAAGCACTTTCACTAAAACTTCGTATTTTTTATTTTATTCATGAAATCTCGAGGTTACAAAAAGGAACATGCCGTAAGTTGGGCCTTCTACAGGGTAAAAGAGCTTCTCATAATTATGTTTATGATCATAATATTGTAAGCGGTATTAAGTAACGTTAATGCCACCTCAGAGAATCCAAGATATACCTTTTTTAACAACAAATGCTCTATAATAAAAGCAATTTCAACGAAATAACAGTAACAGTACTTAAGCCTAAAATGGCTTTTCTTAGTTAAATTAACAGTAAGAGTGACATTAACTAACCTATGTAATGGTTTTTCTTAATGAATGTTAAAGCTCGTTCTAACTACAATGGCTCAGCAATTATAACGAACTAACAATAAGCCACTTAACCTTAAAATAGCTTTACTTAATTAATTTAACAGCAACAGTAATTAAGCTAAGAAATGGGCTTTCTCAACGAATGTAAATGCTCATTCTAGCTGCAATGGCTCAGTGTCTATTTGAGTCCTTGAATGCTGAAATTTTAAGGCAAAACTATTCTAAAGAAACAGGGTAAATACAGCTGTGTTTAACTTATGTCATGGTACACTCGAAGCATTGCATACAAGTCAAGTGTGCTTACCGGTGATGACCTGCTCTTTTTTTATCTTGAAGACGCGCAATCTTCCTTCGCTCTGTCCCAATTGTCTAAAAGCTGCTGAGGCGTAAAACCAACATCTCTTTTCTTGCTTCATCTTCTTCTTCAATCGTGGTCTTCACATAATTTTGGGTAATTCTTTCATTGCTTTCGATAAGATCTCCAAACAACCACCAATGTATTTCTGTTTGATGATCTGTGAAGGTCGTTCCTCCTTTACGGCTCACTAATGACGTAACCTCTGACTTCTCCTCCAGGAACAAGCGATGAAGTTTGTCCTGCTGCGTTCAGTCTCAGTCGGAAGAGCTGGCCCACTTTCCTTTGACCCTCCTTCCTTTATAAAGCATCTGACTTAACTTTGCTTGCGTCGATTTTACTGTGGATTTCGTGCCCTGGAATGATGTCTTTTACTGTAGGTATATCAATGGATTTCTCCTTGACAGCCATTTCAAATGCCGATTTCACTGCTTCATTCTCCTCATCTGTCCAGCGATGCCGACCGTTTTTCAAATTCCCATCCCTTTGATCTTCCTACCTACCTTGCTGTTGGGACACCACCTCACTCTGGCACTTCTTCTTCAGCTGCAGTCTGATCGATTCTGTACATGATATTGCGCAATGCCTCAGATGTTTTGGCGGTCGTTTTCTCCTTCTGGCGGATAAGGTAGAACTCTTCTGCTGTCTTTTAATTGTGGCCCATCAGGTCTGGTAGATCCTTCTTCAGATGCCCATGTTCTTCATGTACAGCGGAAATTGCTGCCTTTCTAAACGCCGCCGCGTTCACCCTGACAAGTACATTGCCCGTTGCTTTCTGCCAAAATGAGTTCAGCTGCGCCAACCCATGGACGACTGATGACATAGCGTTTCCAGTAGAGCTGATGAAGACATGATCATCGCTGCTCGTCCCTGCACCTGGTATTTTGTTTCGCATGACCTTTACGAATGCCTGCAGCCACGTGTAAATGGTAGGGTTCAGAACCAGATGAGCAGGTCCAAGAGAGGTCAACCTCCTGTGTTTCACCACCATCTGACCTTTATCTGGCGTTGCTTTCGCTAGCTCTCCGAACGTCATGTTGGCGAGTATTACCAGCCGCGTGATAAGATGATCTCTCACCAAGCAGTGGTCCCTCTGACTTGGCGTCTTGTCGCTAACTTTCTCCATGTGTTCTTCGTCATCTTCACTTTGATCTTCCACCTCCTCATCCTCTTCACTGTCATTCTCATTATTTTGAGGTTTATATTCATCATCATCACCAGTATCTTCGCTACTCTCATCTTCTGCAAAACAACCAGCACTGGTTTTTGTTTTTGCTGACTTCAACTGTAAGATCACCGTCCTCACCATTCTTGTCTCGTCTTGTCGCCTCCGATGGAGTAACATCACCTCCATCTGCATCCCGCAGTGAAGAAGTACGCTGCTCTCCCCGTAAGCTACCAGGGCTTCTATGTGGAAGTACAGCTTCCTCCTCCACATACAGTCATCGTCACTACCGGTATCTTCGCTAATCCCATCTTCTGCAAAAAAAACCACCACTGGCTTCTTTGATCTTTCCCCGGGGAGCGAGTGGTGGGAGGGGGGAGCACTCCCTATAATGGCCTATACGGGGAGACTCCGCCCGAAAGGGGTACCTTTTTCACGCTTCAGGTATATGAAAGTGTAGGGATTTTACGAGTCGAAGTATATAAAAAGGTAGGGAATTCTGCCATTTAGGTATTTAAAAGGGCCTTTCATTAAAATATTTCGATCACACATACCTAATGACTGTACTGTTCTAATGGAAGGTATACGAAAGGGGTACCTTTCCTGTCAAAAAAGGTATATAAAAGGGTAAGGGGTCGGACCTTGGGGCGGAGCTTCCCCGTATTAAATGTTTTTTAGTAGCCCCCTCCCCCCCTCTCCGGGGATCTTTCTGGTTAGGCGTTTCTCTGTGCTGACGACGACTGTTTAATCATCATCATCGTTACCATTCTTGTCTTGCCTTGTCTCTTCCAATGGACTGATTTCCCTTCCAGCAGCATCCCACAGTGTAAAATGGCTGTTTTCCCCGTAAATTAGCAGGGTTTCGATGTGGTGGTACATCTTGAACGTGGAAGATGCTTCTCCTTCCATTGTTGGGCGATGGAGGAATTGTGTCGTGTTCACTCTGACCATCTTCACTACATAGCACATGGTATTTCCTCTTTGCCGTGCGCCTTTTACTCTGGACTGGTGACGACGAACCCCTTTAGTCTGATGTCACCTCTTCTGGGAAAAATGCCTTGTTACGTATTTGACTTACTTCCATTTTTAAAACTCTGCAAAACTCTAAATTTTCCAATTAGCAAGTCTTTTTCCATAAGAATATCCATAAGAATATTCCTATCGAAGCTTACAGGATAATATAGTGCACGAATACCGGTTTAAAATAGTATTATTTTGAGTTTCTAACACTTGTTCTTTTCGTAACGTTATCAAGTTACTAAAAGGAACACTTGTTCCTTTTTGTAACCTTACTAAGTTACTAAAAGGAACACTTGTTCCTTTTCGTAACCTTAGTAAGTTACGAAAAGGAACATATGTTCCTTTTCGTAACGTTTGGTTACAAAAAGGAACATATGTTCCTTTTCGTAACCAAACACAAGTTACAAAAAGTAACGCAAGTTACAAAAAGGAACAAAACACGTTACAAAAAGGAACATGAATCTACCCATCCATCCATCCATCCACCCACCCATCCATCCATCCATCCATCCATCCAATCAATGAATGTGAATGAAGGGGCCGCGCGTAGAGTCGATGTTCCCTTGTATGGGTCCACGTCGGTCTTTAACGTAACCCTCTCGTGCTTGCGTGTTTTTCAGTTCAGAGATGGTAAAGATGTCATGCCAGGTTACTAATTTGGATTCCCAGAGGGCACAACTAGAAGAAGAACCGTATTAACTTATGGTGAACGTCCAACCACCCAAGAACTAACTTAATTCAGTTAGGGAAATTAAAACAATAAAGTTCAAACAACCACAGGGAAATTTGATTTTGCAAGGAACTTTTGGAATGTTTATATCTATCGAAGGCTTTTATCATTTCTATTACATCTCAACAAATTAAATTTCTTTTGATGAAACGTCAATGGTCTAATGTAACTTAATCTCAGCCGTTTTAATTTTCGTAAATGTTCTTAAATGTTTGTCCAACCCTAGGCAGGTGGTTCTTTCGATCTTAGCAAAAAATATATATATATATTCTCAGCAAAATGCAAACTGATTGTAATCGCCCACCGGCTTGATTTGATTCGGCGGAACAAAGGAAACATACGTCACTTACTCACAACCCCCCCCCCCCCCCCCCCTACTGGTCTGGGAGATGAGCTGCATGACGTGGGACCTGAATTTATTTGACTATATACGAGAGAATTATCTGTTCTCCATCCCTCTTTGTCAGGAACTACAGCTTGAAGAAGATCCACAAGGCGATTCAGAAACCAGACCCTGAAAATGGCGATCGGTTTTTGCTTGATCTTGAACTTGGTGTAAATACCACCACTCAATCGTTTCGACTGACGGAGCACGTGTACCAGAGAAATGGAAGTGAGAGTTTGTGCCTTCCTGAAGGAATGAACTGGAATAGCAGTGCTACAGTGTATTTTATAATCCCCGTCAAAGACCAGGGAAAGTGGATACATTATTTTATCAGACAGGTCACTGAGGCAAGCTTATTGACCGATGATACGAACTTTCACGTGGTAATTGCTGACTTCGAGAGCACAGATATTGATATGGCAAAGGCGTTTAACACTTCTCTTCTCAGAAACAGACATACTGTTGTCCAATTAACTGGTAAATTCTACAAGACCTTGGCTTTAAACAAAGCTGTTGAAGCGGTTCCGAACGCGTATGACATAATTTTCCTCTTTGATCTTCATATTGATGTGCCACCAGACATTATGGACAGCGTCCGAAAGGTCAGTAATAGTAGTTAACAGACAACATGGAGCCCAGGGAACCTAATTTTTACTGATATCGTGCAAAAATAACACTTTCTTGGCAAAATTCAGTTGCTTGCGAAAATCGTTGTTATACTTTCAGTTTGTTTCAAATCAGAAAATACATGCCGAAACGTATCTTTTAGTTTTCGAAATGAACTGATGTAAATATTCAGCTAGCTTATGTGCGGATGAGTACTGAGTGAGATGTGATAAGGTTTTAAAAAAGAAAGAAGATGACAGTGCTTAAAATGCGGCATCGATTTCAGGTATTGTACATTTCTACCGAGGTGATATACTGGCCTCCTCCTTCCGAAAAAGGAAGTTCATCTTTTATCAAAACTGACGGAAGGCTATCACACGAAACGGTGGCCCTTGAATCTCTTTACGGAGTCCCTTATAATACAGCAAAAGTCTTTTACATTTCCTCCCAATCATCTTGAAATGCGATGATTTGTATATGTACGAGGACATTTTATTTGGTTAAAGCTATTATAATTCGAATTGATACTTATTAGTATTACCACAATATACTGTATAAATAAAGTTACCATTACCATGATTTCACTTTTTCTGCAGAACACCATAGCTGGTAGAATGGTTTATTTTCCTGTAGTTGGCCGCCTGGATTGTGGAAGTACCTCTTTGAAACATATTGGCTTTTGGCAAATGAACGGGTTTGGGCTTATGGCCATGTACAAATCTGACTGGAACAATTTTAGGAGGTAAGTGGATTAATTCAACTCAGGACCAGTGATATCTCTCTGGCTTTTCTATTCGTGTGTGCGGTATGTTTTTGTTTTAATCCTTAGGATGGAAGAGGGTAAGGATAGGGGGTTGGTTGGAGATGGGGAAAGTGGAAAGTTTTCCTTTCAAATCTTTTGTAAATTGTGCGAAAGTTTTGGTGAATCTAGAACCTTAGGTTTAAACCCGGAAAGACTGAAAATCTGTAGCGAATAAGCCTGTTTCAAAAGTAAGGCTCCCTTCTACCTTATCCCAAATTCTGAAGGTGACAAAGTCGCGTATTGTTCGAAGTATATATGACTCATAAGGCAAACTTAGTGGCCAAGTAAATCTTTACGACTGACCCTGATAAGAGTTAAGCCTATTATTCCTGCATGTTTTCTTAGGTATGAACATTCAGGAATACAAATACAAATGGGGCGGTGAAGACTGGGATCTAATTGACCGCGTGTTGATGATGACGATGGAAGTGGAACGATTTAAGCATCCAGGCCTCTACCATCATAGTGGCGCAAATAGGGGATGGAATTAAAGTATCATAATGCGTCGCGAATACAAGGACTATAATCTTCTATTTCCCTTTGCAGTTAGGTCTTTAAGTGCATCTCATCGCCTTCCCTTTAATGTGTCACTGAAACAGTGACACAATATGAAACACTTTACGATTTCACGTGATTTCAGTACACAGCATGTATTATTGGCATCAGTTCTGCTGTATTTATCAGGGTTCTTTGGTTAATAATAACAATAATAATAATAATGATAATAATTTTTTTTAATTCATCAATATTTACAGTGTAGCTATATATAAGATACTAGCATAGACATAGATAGAATTCTGTTTTTTTTCTAACTCTAGACCTAAACGTTGTTAAAGATGAGATATTTCTAATTTTATTCTGAAGTTTAGACCATATAGGTATGGTCCGAAATATCTGATCGAATGTTTACCATATCTAACAGTGTTGAAATTCGAGATGTTATTTAGTTAGATTAGCAAAACTGAAACTGTTGCAGCATCGACACAGCACAACAAACAAACCAAAGGAAAGATTTAGAACGATTATCATGAAGGAAGATAGCAACCTCTGTATTTATATCAATTATATTATTTTTTAGAATTTTAGCTTGCCGCCAATTTGACTATAGGTTTTTGTCGTCCCCAAGAACGCCGAATGAGTCTTGCAGTGTTATTTAAATTATTTATTGTATATTTATTATGTGTACCTGTTAAAGTTAGTTTACCGCAAGAGATAATGATTTACCGATAATTTGTCTTTAATTGTGTGTATATATAAATGAGATTCCCTGAGAGCAATTGACTTGTCCCTCTCTGAACTGACAGGTTCTACTTGCGACGGATTATCGACTAACGTAGAAGTAGTCACTTTGAGAATTTCAGTTTTGATAGCCTGAGCCGTAGGTTTTGGCCAAAAAAAAAAAAAAAAAAAACGCGATAGAACAAAGCAGAGAAGTGAAATATTAGATAGCAGTCGAGACAACCGACCAACCCGAGCGCCATGCTATCAATCCCACTTGGCGAATCTATCTGGCGCTGCTACCAAAAGGCTTAAGTCGTCTATCTTGCCTCCATTCCTTTGCCGCGGACTATTTTTTATCATACCTTACTAAATTTAGTAACGTACACAACATCTTAGCAAGCACAACAGTAGGTTATCTCGGGTCCTAGGTAGTTAGGCATAATTTTTTAAAAAAAAAAGAAAAAGAACACCGTTATTTTTGTGGCGTCATAATACACAATGAGCTTCCTGCCAATTTCAGTTAGTAAACGCAGATAATGTACCGTCCTTCAACAGCTTAGCAAATAATTTATTTTTATTATAATTACTCGGCTCCTGTGGAAGGGCCCGGCGAATCTACAAATATCGTCCGTTCTTCTTATTCGTCGTCGTCGTGTTTCATCTTCAAAGTTCACTTCTGGCGTTTCTGCGCAAGCGCTAACAAAAAAATAACACAACAAGAATGCCTCCATGTGGATCTGCTGAGAAAACAGTTTAGATGGCCCACCCCTTCAAGTTAATGAGCAGAACCTAATTCCCTGCGTCCGTCTTTCCACCAATGAGAATCGTCCCTCTCATGCTTATTAAAATTAAAAAACGCAATATGACAGACCTAAGATATTTTGTCAACTGCAAGTAAATGTCCCGAGAACAATGGGCATTCTGCGCGATGCGCCAGAAACTCGCTGGCGATTGATGGGGGCACACTACGCCATTTTTTTTATCAGGTTTGTTTCTTTCCTCATCCAAAACCACGCGTCCTTGTGTAGCCATTGAAAAAAAAAAAACAATGGGATAAAATGCCAAATCTGATTGGCTGGCTTTACTGGCGATTCGCAGCGATTAGAATATAAATCGCGGGAACGGCACACAAGGCGAATGCCGGCGAATTTAATCGCCGATATCTGACTTCCGATAGCCCGATTTTTATACGCCGATCGCGGCGATAGGCGAAATCGCAATCGCCGCACCGGGCGCACTAGTGTCACCCCCTTTAGGTAATGGTTACGCATCCCTCCTCTTTCGTATACGTTCTGTTACAAATGTGTCGCCCTGCGCTGGACTTGTTCTAGCCATGATTTCTGATATGCTCGGCTGTACGGATACCATACGGTATTACTTGGTACTTGAGTAACAGTACAGTGAGCCACACGTTGTGAATAAACGCAGGTGAGATGAGAGACGTCATCGCTAAAAGATGGAAAGCCGCCTAATACGAATGCTCGTAGAATTAAGGATCTTTGTTTACATGGAGTTCACTTCATTAGTAAACAGCATAAACGACAAAACAAGGTGGAGATAATTGCCCACCAAAAACTGAAACCTCTTGGGGAACTTGATAGGCTCTGAAAATTTTCCAGTGTAATCCAAAACTATATTATCCGACAATATTCAACAACCACAGCAACAACAACAACAACAATGCGGGAGTAACAATATGAATTCGATTGAAGAAACACTGGGTACGTCAACGAACATAGAATGGGTAAGTTCCATTGTCCGAATACGTCCACAGTTGCCCCCCCCCCCCCCCCCCCCTCCCCGTCATGTTACCCTTTTCTCGTTTTGCTATACGGCTACAGTCCTGTTGTTACAAATCATCTATTGCTTTTACAACTGAAAATAAAGTCACTGAAGAATGCCATTTTGACATTTTTTACACCGCAAAAACCAAAACAGCCGATTTGAGTTCTTTCTTATTTTGTTAGAAAAACGAAAAAAACTAACAGTTCATTGGCCTTATTTTCATGGTCGTTGACTTCAGAGAGTAAAATAACCCTTCCATGTTGAGCAATATCCAAAGGCATGCATATTGGTATGGTGCCAGTGTAGGATCCCATTCAGTTAGAGTCTTGGCAGTCTTTGTACCACCAAGATGCGCTGTGCGCTAAGTACTGCATAATCTCCTGGCCGCACCTCATTACCACGCTCTTTAGTTAAGAAGGCCATGTTCTTGCCTCAGGACAGAGACTGTCACCTGCTGAGCCTAAAAACAACCAGTTCGTGTCAGATTATAAGCATTAGTTATCAAGAGAAAACAATGAATCGATCATCAAGGGGAATGAATTCATCCTTATAAAGACCAATGAAAAACAGTGTTGAGTCTTCCTGCTCGCCTCTTGTTTCATACCTGATCCTAAGAAGACTACAACACAGCTAGGAATAGTATATCACCTCGACCGACCTTTCTAAATCATTACCGATTGGTAACGAGCGCGCGTCATTGTACAATCCGGCCTTAGTGAATTTGTCATGAATCACAGAGATAACTTGAAACATTTCCACTGGAATACGATTGGCGGGAAATAGTAAATAGAGAAAGGGAAAGCAGGCATTTAGTAAGGTCCTAGTTTAGTAGATGATTATTTTGCAACGTGTTCTTTCCGAAGATCCGAGAAATTTCATCATTTTATTGAAGTTTACCATTTGGCTCCTTAATTTACTTAGTCTTTTTTAGATATTTACTTATTTATATTTTATTTTATCTATATTTATTTATTTTTTATTTTATTTTATTTTTTTACTTGATTTACTAATAATTTATTTTGCTAAATTTGATTGTAAGTTACACAACGCGCCTCGATTAGCTTCGCTACATGCGGGTTGCGTATTTTTCTAAATTGTATATTATAAATTATTGAAATAAAGTGAAAGTGAAGTGAAGTGAAAAGTGCACTCTTTGGTTAACTTGGCTCGTGTTTTCCTCCGTTGGAAACCAAGAAGATGAGAACTGACAAAGCAAAGAACAAAAGGACTGGGAGGGAATTGAGAGGAATGTTCTTGTTGTTGTTGTTTTTCTCGAGATATCCTAAGGCCATTTCCTTTCTTTCTGCTTGTTTTGAAATGGGTTGACTGCGGAGAAGACGTGACGAGTACACGTGTAGGCGCCATTTTGCATAACAACGGTTAGACAATTCCATAATGCCCTGCTCTTTTTCTCCTTTTTTAATAGTTATTATTTTCGGGAAAGTTTCTGAATGTCATTAATTTAAAAGGTGTCCAATTATATTTCAAAGGGCGATGTGGCGATGGAGTGCGCGCGAAACGAGACCGAGTGCTTGCGCATGCGCTCGATTCCCAGTCCTTTCCCTCCCCCTTTCTAGCGTTTGCCACGCAGGTTAGTTTTAAATGTATTCCCCCTAATAGTATCACTGAAGTGACGGGAAAATACTATCCAAATTCTATTGTTTTTTTGAATAATTGAAAATAAAGCCCATGCAAAATGAATTTTATGAAGTACGCGGAGTAAATGGGTTTTAACTCTTTCTGTTGTTCGTAAACTTGGGTGCAATAACTGGAAAATTTAAAAATGGCGCATGTATGGTTTGTGAGAAATTTACGATCGGAGAGTCTTCATTTAATTTCAGTTGGAGTTATAGACTTGATTACTCAACGCTGGCACTGTTTTCAACAGTCGCACAAGAATATAAAAAATACAATGCAATTAACTTCACCCTAAATTAAAAGAATTTCAAAACGCGTACAAACCTAAATACAAACTCCAAGATCTAGTTTAATTTGTAATGATTGCTTTCGTCCTCCACCAAAAAGTGTTTGTAGACTGCATAGCCTTTTACCTGAGTGAAATCTTACTTCTAAATCCACACGGAGGACATTGATGGGCTGATTTGGCAAACGATGGATTTTATGAACCTAACAAAAATTCTCCAAGAACGTATCCAAATCCATTCTTTTATTGGTTCCAGCCCAGATAAAAATCCACTGATCCATTGTATCTCCTTTGAAAGACCAGGTCCAACATCCTACGTAAGTTGTCTCCGGATCGCAGTAACTGACTTCAAACGGGTCTCTCGGTTCTCAGGATAGATTGTAAATACACAGGACTTGTAGAACAAAATCTGCAAGAACCTTAAAATTGGTAGAATATTTGATTTAAGGAATTCAAGAGTTGAAGATGAACGAGTTTAATCACAAGAACCGCAACGTTCATGAATACCATTACCTACGTCGCGGCAACAAGACACCCTGGTACGAGGTTGGCGGCTTTAAGGGACAAGCGCCATCGCAAATTTCATCCAATGTAGCCTCCATTACATCAATGAATCTTTTTTCTGCCTGGCTCTAACAAAATCAGCAAGCTGGCTTAACTGCCTGGTCTCATTTTGAGAGGAAGATTTAGGCTGATGGCAAACAAATCAAATCACGGACATAAAGAAAAAAACCTTTTATAACAGAGATCTTGGCATAGACTGATCGAAGACCTTCTGAACGCGAATCTTCACGTCCTTGCTGATTTAGGGCACATTTTTTGGGAACCATTTTTGTTATTTCTATTCTGGTTTAGGAATGAGAGAATACGTAGTGGAATAAAGTTTTCCAATAAATTTATAAATAAATAAATAAATAAATAAATAAATATTCTGAAAAAAGGAAGCAGAATGAAAACGTAAAAAGTCCCAAAAACATGATTACCGCCTAATCCGCGCCTTCCTGTTCCAGAATAGACCCAAAAAATGCGCCCTTGATTTCGTCCTTGGGTTATATTATGAATTAAGACTAACGTCACCCTCACTGAGAAGTCATATTATTGTATTTTGAACCGCGTAGCTGGTGACAAAGTTGTCTCCATTAGCATGAATATAATTAATCTGCTACGCCTAAGCAACTGGGAAAGCGAACGTTTTCTCGTCAAGCTCACAATGATTGGAACAGGTTTGACGGGGAACATACAAGAAATTTCTTCGTTGTTGCCCTTTCAGAGCCACAATGAAGAAACTTCTAAAAATAGTTGGAATTATTGATGGTATTCCAATGTTTTCTTTTCTTATTATGTGCAGGATCTAGAGCTCTAGTCCAGGCGTTTTTGACCCATAGGTTAGGATTGCAATTTTAACTGAATGGGAATAAAAATTAAATTGAGTAAATATCGTTAACACGTCGCGACGATTGATTCTCTGGGGGTATTGAGGTGAAAATGCAATAAACACTGTAACCAAACTGTCGAAAGTGTGGGAAGGCGGCAGATGAGACCAACCGCCAAGTTGCTACCACCATTATCTTTCGTAGTTTCGATGAACGCTTGGTTATGCCCATTACCCGATGTTAACGCATGTGCTGGGAATCAAGCTTCAGCGCAGCAGGGGGCCATTTCTCGAAGCTCCTGGTAATTACCGGGCTCGTTAAGCTGTTTTGTTTTCCATTCCAAAAGGGAGTTTCAAAAGTTTTGAAAATTACACCTCAAAGTTATCAGTTAAAAAACCAAAATTGACTTTATCAGAAGTCAGAACACACCCTACTTTCTTCAAATCGAGAAATGGGCCCCAGGCCCCTCACGTTGAGTTCACCATGGATTCCTTTCTAGAGTTTTCTGAGGCATGAACCTTGATCCATCGGAAAAAGAAACAAGCTTAAATCATCCCAAAAGGCGGAAATCATGTTTCAAAGCCACATAGTCAGTAATTATACGATAATTGTGAATTGAAGGCTGGCTTGATTACTTTGGAATGCAGATTCTATATGCGGAAACCAGTAATCCCGCGGGGAGTGCTCCAACCGCCGGGAGAGCTTGCTCGCAGGCTACTTTAAATATGATTAAAAAATATCCGCAATTGTCCATTATTTTTAATGATGTGGTTATAATTTTGAAGGGTATTTGAACAGTCCGGAACACACAGGGGCACCCAACCACACGTTTCGGTAGATATCTGTTCGGTGGAGGGTAATTCGCCTTGGGCTTTCTACGTCGATTATTAAAGAGTGCTCTCGGATTTTCGTAACTAAAACGTGGCCTAAGAGATTCGCAATTGGGAAATCATAGCCCCTGAGATTTTCGGAAAGGTCGTAATTGCTGTTTCTGGCAGTCAAAAACGTCAGCTAGCATTTTCGGAAAGAAAATAGTTCCCTAGAAAGTTTACATTTTCTAAAAGGAAGATTTTGTTCCCTAACATTTTCGGGCAATTAAAATTTCAGCTAGGGAATCCGAACAGATGAACTTCTTGTAGCTTATGAAAACATCACTTTAAACAGACTTCAAACACCATAAGGTACTTAAAAATGCCTTTCTACAGCTTTTGGTTGATTAGACCCGTCGCGTGTACCCCTGAACACACACGTTTCCTTAGTAGGAGTATGACATCCTGAAACTGACGTGGCACTCTCGTTACTTCCTTATCTTATTTACCAAAAAGAATTATAAAATATGAACGTTTTCGAAACTGACCTGGTATGACACGTGCCAATTTTGGCACACTTGTTGTTTCAAAATCATAACTTCATAAACTCTCGAACCTGGTATTGGCAATCCCTAAGCCATGCGAGCTTGACAGCCGGACTGGCAGACACTGGTTGGGAAAGTTAAGCGATGCATCCGTACATCCGTCCGCGTCTGCTTTTTATTATATTTTATTTCACTTTTTTTATTGTACTGCTTGTAGTCAAAATTGTCATTTATTTGTATGAAATTTTTTTCTTCTGTTTCTTCCTCTAACTTGTGTTAGAAATATGAGTAACTAGTAACAGGATATTTCGATCTGTAATGATACCAGTCATTAATCATAGACAAGTTTAATGACAAGAGTCCGATTTTGTGTCAACAAAAGTCAGTTGTTTGGTTAAAAACCTGATTGGACTTCACTCAGTCGTATTACCACTAATTTCGGCATATCTGTTAGGAACTGGAAACCAAAATCTGTCTGTATCGGACTCGACAAGCAATGCCCGGCTCTACAAGTAAAAATGTATCAGTTACGATGCAGACTTCAGTAAGGAACGAACGCTTTTCCGGTGTGTTTGTGCACCATTTAAAAGTTAGCGGGTACATACTGTGATAGTTTCAGATACCAAACAAATCTACCGAGCGGCTTGAAATTGCGAAGAAGTCTCGGTTCAGTCGGTTGGCGATAATTCTTGCCGGAAAGGTAATTCACACCACGTAAAGATATTTATTATTTTCGGTTCGTCTTTCAATACAAGTCGAAGCTAGGAGATTTCTTTAAGTTTAATTTGGTCATTCCATTTGACTTATTTACATTAAAATGCATTAGTTTTTGTTCTTTAAGTTAACTGTCGATGCGAGCGTGTCACCTCAATTCAACAGACATTTCAGGCGGAGGGACGCGTCTTTTGTGCCATAAATCCTTCAATCCAGCTCTATAATTTTCGCTCTGAAAAAAATAGACAACTGGATTTACACAGCAGCTGCAGTACACAAGAAAATATGATACTTGGTAAACAACACTGTCAGTCGAAATGCAACTAGCAGAAACTACGACAAAAGGAAGAAAACACCCTACAAATAAGGCAGATACTGTAGTCAGGATTTTTACGATTTTTCTTCTATCTTTGCTGTCTTGCTCCACTCTGTTGCCATTATTAGGAGGTACTATATTTTTTGAGTACATGGCTTTTAAAATGCGAACATAACAGAAGCACAAAGTTGAAAGTGAAACCCACTACCGTAGCCAAACAGGCCCAGTAGGAAACCGAAGCGGTATGTTCCCAAACCAACTGACAGTTTTGGATATTTTCAACATACGTCTGGAAGATAAATAAGGGTAAGACAAACGCAAGGGAAAATCCCCATATCAACGAAATCAGAATTTTAGTTCGCCTGCGGTTCAATCTCAAACGAGCATCCATTGGTCGCATCAAAGCGTTATGTCTGTCAACTGAAATGAGCGTTAGAGTCAGACCAGATACCAACAAACTTATTCCAGCGATGTGGTGCATTGTTACAAACTTGCAAAGTAAGGTGCCAACGATCCCTCTTGGGTGTTGAAAAAACCGTATTGTAATCCCTGGTACACAGAAAATCAGAGAAATGACATCTGAGACGGCCACGTTTCCAAGCATAAAGTTGATCGCCGTCCGCATGGAACGTTTCCTTCTTACGACAACAATGAATAAAGAATTTCCACAAATCCCAACTACTACCACAACAGCATAAAATGGCAGAAGAAGAGGTTCCACGAATTGCGTTGCCATAACTGATTTTGACTGCAAAAGGCAAGACTCACTTAAGTGATCATGAATTCACGTTGGCCGTCAAGGAGCAAATTGTTCCTCGCCGGGTTTAAGCATTTCACAGCGCATCAGTGATTGCCTTTCATTTTCAATACATCAATGAAAGCGAAAGTAATATATTCATGAATACATAATTCGTGTTAAATCTAACTGAGACAAATCATCCCGGCACTTTTGCGGCAATTGTGTTTGCAAAAGACATCTTATGTTCTTACTAGAACAATCACGACTGACAAAGTTCACGGCGTCACTTTCTTCAAATTTCGGAACACATTTGTCTAGATTTTTCTTCGTTAGTTTCATTTTCTAGTACACCCTTGTGCTGAAGACATAAATAGAATCCTTTTTCTATTTTACTTCGGCTACTGAGTTGGCTCGACGCTACTGATCTCTTTCCGCTGAAACTAAAAAGCAACAAATAACGACGCGCGTTTTATTCGTAGTGGTTCGCAATAGTTCAGTACATCGGCTGAGGCGTTCTTCACGGCTGGCCAGACGTAAATAACGCCTGAAGATAAACTTTGGGCCAAACGCCGATCTTCACATGACCCGAACCAAATGCATAATCATGTTAATGTATACACCAGCCTCGGTCTGTTTATTTTCGCGATCTAGTTAAATTCGGCTGAATTAAGTTGGACGTTTGACTCAATGGGCGAACTTAACGAATTTGGGTCGACCTGAACTATTATTAAGTTCTGCTCAAGTGAAATATGGCGTTTAACCTGGGCCTTAATATATCCGTAGGCTGCTATCCAATTCCCAAGTTGTTTTCAAGCCGAGCCACTCATGATATTCATGATTTGTTGGTCAGTGGAACATTCGAAGTTAACTGAGGCCTGAAACAAGTATAGGTCTGCGTAAGGTTATGCTTTTGTTTTCAGAGCCCAATTCTTAAAGTTTGAGGATGATTAGAAAAATGCGCCGGGTCGATGAGCGCTAAATATTGAAAAAGAAATGTTTTAGATTATTGTGTGTCATACCAGCCGGTCTAGTTTCGACAGCGTTCATACGCTGGGCGGCTTCACTCGAAGATAAAGAAGGAAGGATGGCGCCCACATGAGTTTGAGGAACTTGACTGATGTCGATCAAATTTGCGCTTAGGAAGCCAACATGTTCCGGCCTGAATATAGTTTGGCCTGAACTTTATCTTTAAATTATAAGCACGCCATTCAGCTGGTTAACGTAGATTTTTAAAGTCAATTGTTTACGTTTCCGAGTCAAACAAAATCACTTCACTTTGACTGATCATTAGTTATCATGCCCGAGGAAAACCATAAATTTAGAATCGCAGTTCAGCTTGTTTGTCAGCCTGGTATCATACACCTTTGAGCTAATTTAATATTACAAATGAACATGCGAAATTACTGGTTTCCGTATATAGAATCGGCATTCCAAAGCAATTAAACCAATCATCATAATTATCGTATAATTACCGACTATGTGGCTTCAAAACATTTCCGGCTATTTCCAAGATGACCGGGTTGCTTTTTCTGTTTTAACTTCTTTGTTTTGCCTCGGAAAACTCTAGAATGTAATTGTAGTCAGGGGATGACACGCTTTGTTAATGGTTTTGACGCTGACTATTTTTTTAAATTTTCAAGACGTTCAACTGAGTCAATACTTAAGTCTTCATCAGTTTTTACACGTGATTTGAGAATAGGGTGTAGTTGCAGCACGTTAAACGTGTGCGTTGGGAGACCTTTGCGTTGTTTCTTGCGTTTTTCTATTTTTCGCGATGTTTCTTATTGGAGGCTTGGTTGTCCATCAGTGACCGCAGTCTGGGAACGACCACATCACAATCCCAGAGGCTCACAAATCTTTGGCACGTGCATGAGTCTCACGCCACGTTTTCAACTTTACACGCAACCTTCTCCCAGGGCGCGCGTTTAAGGTGCTATTCCACCCTATTTTCAAATCGCGTGTAAAACTTTATCTTTCATTAAACTGATGAAGGCTTAAGTATTAGCGAAGAAAACGTTTTGACAATTATACATCTACGAAACTAGTCAGCGTCAAGCATTAACAAAACAGCAAGTCAGACCCGGCTGGTAAAGTTATCTGTCTCATCTCTAGACAAAGTGTCAAATTGGCAAAAAAAAAAACAAACAAACAAACAAACAAACAAAATAACAACAACAACAATAAAGTAAAAAGCAGAATAAAACAAAAAAAACAACACACACATTTGTAATTACACATGTTAAAAGCACTCTGGATACGCCTTCAGTTGGAATTCACATTTGTACCGCAAGTGGTTGCGCCATACAGTTGCGCCATACAGTTCAGGTCATAACATGAGGATTATTGACTAAACGAGTAAACTGCAGGTTATTTTGGTTGTCATCACTCGATCGAGTTACTCAGCAGAGACACGAAGCTGCCAGAGAACGACGAAGAGTTTTGCAAAGGTCAGGCGGAATTCAGTTTCCATCAGAAAGTATCACCACTTCGAGAATTCATCCTAAATTGTCAAATGATTCGGTGTCTTAACAGCTCTTCCTCGATCAGTAACGAAATATTTTGAGCTTGGAATGGGTGGTGGTATGAGAAGCTTATACAACTGACTTACAACTTGTTCATTTGCGGTAAATTGTCTTGTCGTTTGCATTCAAGTCCCACTAGCTCAAAATAGCAAGTTAACAATTTTTATTGAGGTGCCAAACTGCGAATTCTTTAGTTGCTGTGGAACACTTTTAGCTTCAAATAACACTTGATGTTGAAGGCTTGTAACAAGAACTTACGTACCAATCTTCATCAAGCTAGTTTTTGCATGAGTCCTGTAAAAAGAGACCACTCTCTTCCGGACCCACTGAACGATTTCAAAACTATATTTACTCGAATCTAAACATGACTGACAAACTAATAGAATTATGACTATGGGTAATGATCTTGCGTTCTTGAATTTAACGGAGCGCCCATACAAAGTTATTGCAGGCGCTGTGGAGTAGCAGTTAGTTCACCAGATTGGAAACAATCTCACATCCGCGGGGGGTATGATGGGTCGGTAGTTCGGGTCTAAAAGTGCTCTGAACATAACGCTTCAAGCAAAGACGGGCATGACGTACAAGAAAAATGTACTCTACATTGCCTTTTCTGCCCACGCGCGTAACCGAGCTCGAGGCAACACTGTTTCAGGTGACTCCACGATAGACTAGTATCCCACCCGGGAGAACTAGCAATAATCCTATTTGCTTGAATTTGTAGAAACCGGGATACGATTTGGCTGTATGGACAACTTAGGCTACAAGTGTGACTTTACCTGTCTACTCCACCATTAAAAAGACAATTGACACGTTTAGAGCCCAGATAAGGCAAAATGCGTTAAAACTACCCTGCCTTTGCTAGTAATTCGTGATTCTGGAATTCAGTACGTTTTATACTGCGAAACCTGGGGTGGCTTTATTCAAACAGCATTTATTCAAAACTCGAAGCTTAGTTAAGAGGAAACCAGCCTTAATATCATTTTGTAGGCGCAAAAGGTTATGTCAGTTGAAAGGACTTTCATTTGAGAGGGAGAATTTCTTCAAGTAAATAACATATTGACCGTCACTTAAATTAGAAACGCTTCGCATTGTCTTCCGAGCAAACTGGGAGGCCAATTGGAACACTTTAGACTTAAACAGGAGATGCGCCATTTATTAAGTGCGTTAAACACTCATGACCGCTACGTTGGCAAAGTAAGGCTTGATCGATGGATTGTTCAGTGACCGATCAAACCCGGCTTGGACGTGGGACTTCTTTCTTTTGAAAGGCCAAATGGCAATATCACAGCTAATTCCTGTCTGTAGAGTCGACGACACTCGAATAGGTTGCACTAGTAATAAAAGGAAATCAAGCAAAGTACTGCGTCATCCTATTGTAAAAGAGGATCAGAATGACTGCCACAGGTCACTCGTTTAGATACATAAGGGGCCGGGGACACTTAGTGAATCTTTCATTGTCTCAGTTAAAACTAGTTAACTAACCGACCCTTCTCTAGGGCTGGCGTTGAATTTTTTTTTTTTTCTAGGCCTTGTATAGAGGATTTTCTTCGGGGACGCTGAGTTTTCTTTGTATCTCTGTATCTCTCCATGGAAGACCCATGGAAGGGTCGTGTTTCTTAAGGAAATGGAGATAAGATATCTGGAACTGAACTTATCAATACGAGACAATAAATTAGCAAAGGTCAAACTGAATGATAACGGTACGACATGAGAAAATAAGCTCTTCAGTAAAATTAAAGCTTGTTAGAATATTTTAATGTCCTCGATTGCTAAAATAAGATACAAGAGCGAAGTAGATGATCTTTGAGCCACCTTCGGGGTTAAAATCTCGATGTTTGTTAAGACATTTAAATCTAAATTGAAACGACCCGTTGGGTGAGTGGTTGTTTGTTCCGGTAACGTTCGAGGTTATCATTTGGGACATGATATATGACATTAACTGATTTTCAGAAAATTAATGATATTTCATCACTATCGGCAATATTATCAGTAAATGCTTTGTTTTTGGAATCAAACACGTCTATTCAAGCCACGCCTACTAAACTAGATTCCAGTCCCTGTTTAAGGATTCTCGTTTCGAAGGTTCTTTATGGCGATCGCCCAGGCTGCTTTAGCAGAAAAGTCCCCGGCCCTAGGGAATGTATTAAGACAATTCAATGGAGCAATGCCAAAGATATCAGTATATACTGTTGTCAAAAACAAGCCGGAAAAACAGACTGATCCAACTAGTAGTTATCGACTTATTGGCCATGAATGTACAGTTTTGTCGAAGCACTGCGTTGCTAATTATACACTATTGTCTCAGTTTTAATTCTATTAGCTTTCATCCTTAGCTTCTTTCCTTCCCCAATCCTGATTCCAGTTGATAAGGCTTTCAAGCTTTAATCATGGTCCGTTAGTATGGTTCTAGACAGAATTTTCACTAATCGGTATGAGGAATGGATTACTTAACTTTCATTGTAATTTATGAGAGTTAGAACGAGCATTAGGCTTGAGCCACTACGGTCTTAGTGTTACGGTTTGAGCCAGATGTCTGAAAATTAACTTTAACTGGGATTGCCATAAACATTCGTCTGGTATATAAGTGCTCTTAAACGCTTTTAAAAGTTTACGTTCAGCGCTAAACCGTGTTAATGCACAATTCATTAATAAGGACATTTCAAGAGGACTTAGTTTTGGAAGTTAACCGTAGGCTGACAGCCAGTTACCAGAATATCTCAGTTTTTTGTTTTTCGTGACCGTTGCGGCAAATGATATTTACAACACTTTGGGATTAAAATAGTTATCATGGCTAACCGATAAATGTAAAAACGAGGCATGTTGAGCTACTCGCCTCTTTATTTATTACAGAGAAGATAATACTGAAAGCAAAGTGATTAGTGTTGGAAATTTTTACTCCACGAGCATAAATCTTTGAATTCCCCAGCTTATGAAAGGTATATATGATATTTCGCTAAGTAACAATGCATCTGTATTTCCAATGTCCAAAGGTTGGCCTAAAGGACCCTAAAGGGCAGAGGTCCACCACACAAAAGAGCAAAGAATAGATGGATAAACAACAACAAAATGAATAATCCGTCCTTGGCTTGTTCGACATATTAAAGGGCCCTAATTTTGATGATGAAATAAGTAGGCCAACTTGTTTCGATATCTTTACCCCAACGGGAATTTCTCACCCAAAACCACATGGAGTTTCATGAACATAAAATTTTTGGGTTTGCCTTGGCAACTTGTTGTTGCTTGGCACCAGTGTATGACCAGTTGTGGCATCTTGAGCTGTGTGATGATGATGATGATGATGATGATGATGATGATGATGATGATGATGATGATGATGATAATAGTAAGAAGAAGAAGAAGAAGAACCTTTTCCATCTTACATTTAAAACAGGCAAAAGGAACAGCCTTCTAATAGAGATCAGTATTTAGAAATATTTAAAAATTGCCGCGGCATGTTTCCCTGCCGTGTACCATTGCCCTTCAAGGAATTTATATTTTTCACGAATCTGTTAGCTATCGACCACAGTGCTGTTTGTTCTTGTGCGTTCATTGAATAAAACCCTTCGGCCCCGCTACAGTTAGTTGCCCTACCACAGAGAAAGTGTTTTGGTGGTCTTCAAAGCTGTGCAACGTTTGGTTTTTTTATTTTGCATGTGAATATTGTTCAGATGTTAAACTATTTTTGCAGCGCAGCAGCGCATTTCTGTTAATTGTCCTGCCACAGGGTCGCCTGATTTATCTCCATGTCACTGCATGAGTGCCAACAGGCATGGCAGCTTAAGTTACTGCCTCTATTGCACGTTGTAGCTCTAGTGCTTTTTACCATTTTCAAGCAATTTGGCGTTCATGAACAGTTAGCCAGGATGGAAATGCTCAGAGGGTAGTTAAAGCAACCAGCGATATACTTTTGTTTCGAGTCATCAGTTTAATAGATCTTACACTATAATAAAGTGATTGATGAATAGTATTTACCGCATAGTAAAATTTTCTTCCGTCGCATTTTGTTACCAGTTAGCTATAGTGAAGCAGGATTCAGGTCTTTCGCAAAGTCAAACCCCAGCTTAAACTGTTCAGTAAAATTCAGCTAAGGAATGAAAGCCTCAGTTAAGTTCTAGAGACCTTTCAAATCATACATAGCAGTCCAATATTTGGTGCTGTTAATTTCACAAAAAGTTAGAAATCTCTTCGATCTTACCTCAGTGGATGAACGACACTTATCTGAACCGAGAGGAGACTGAAGTAGCAAAGAACGAGAAGTAAGTTGAAGCAAGTGAGAAATGGGAACATACGGATTCTTTAATGCACGTTCTTTTATTATTCTGCAAATGTATGTTTAACTTGATGATTTTTTGAATTTTCAAAAAGGAATATGAAAGTAAACGCGTTTTTCAGTTATAATTATATGACCATTAGGTGGGACAATCTTGCAAACACTTCAAGGCAGGGATATTCCGCACAAAACTGGCCTAACGAATTTAATTTAGAATTGTTTAGTGTTTAATGATTTGGATTGGGCACTGATCAACCGTACTTTTAACAAAGCACACGTCTACATAATGTAGGGTTAAACACTGCCTCTTCAAAGTTTGAAGTAAAGTTTGAAGTATTGTTTTGGCTAACAGACATTGGCAATGGCTATCATCTATGTTTGTATTCTGGGTTATCCGTTCTATTTCATCATTGTAAAAAAGCAGTGTGATTTGTTATCTTAACTCAAACACCTAACATATTAAGAAAAGCGAAACGTTAATTAATGAACATAAAAACTGACTCACAAAACATTGATTGTATTCACGAGAACACTTCGTCTGTCCAAAGGCAATAAATCGTTTAATAAAACGAAGATGTCTAGGCTTCGAGCAGATACACAATACTTCACCATTGTATCTCCTATGACTTTAAACATACCACGGAGCATTTTTGCTTCCTAATTGCGAGTTCCAGTCACGTTTTGAAGGTGTTTCCGCCAGAACCCACGAACAGGCGGATCTCTCCTGATCACGGCCTCATCACGGCTGCTGCTGTGATGCGCGGTTTTCTATAGGGTGAGACGATTAGGGCACTTGTGGGATGACGATTGCATTCGAAAGAAAAACGCCGTTTTTGTCGTTATTATCGGCTTCACCCGCATGCAATTTCTATAGGTGTATATCTCAAATGCAACTGACTGGCCTTTTAGAATTCTGGAATTCAGTAAGGTGGTGCATTTTACCGTCGTTGAGATTGCTCTGGACTTACAGAACTGAGTTCTCATCTCGTGAAAACCACTGGCAGGAAACTGCCGTTTCACTGAAGGAAAGTTTAGTCACAGAAGATTATAAGAGCTGTTTCACAAGTTCGAATCACGTCGTGACGTGAATGTAAGTCTCAAAGATAACGCTTTCGCGAAATTAAAGTGATCAACCAGTAAAACTGTAACTACTCGGTGAGAATGGATACAAGGACATGTTTGAATAGACCACTTGAAGATTTGACGAAGGACGTGAAAAAAGGGGCAAGTTATAGCAGACTGGCAATGCATGTACTTGCAACTGAGAGTTTAGTTCTCCACAGCGGTAAGGAAAACCTGACTGGATATGGTTAAATAAAGAGTTCATCTCGTCCCAGCGTAAACTCGTCTCCAAGTCCGGTGCCATCTGCTTTTTCCACTTTGTTCGCCGGTTCTGAAACCATGTTTTGACTTGAGTATCAGTGAGATTAAGTCCCTTGGCCAAATTGTTTCTCTCCGTAATTGTGAGATATTTCTTGTCGTGGAATTTGTCCTCCAATGACTTAAGTTGGCTGCTAGTAAATGCGGTTCGCCTTCTACGTATCTTGCTGATATAAAGATTTTCATGGCCGCCGGTGGTTCCGCGGCCTGTATCATCTTCTCTTTTTAAAATTCCACCCTCGTTCGACACATCATCAAGATATTCTTCTTCTTCTTCTTCTTCTTCTTCTTCTTCCTCTTCTTTCAGTGAACATTCTTCGTTGTTTTCTGAAAACAAAATTGCAAAATTACTGATTTTCCATTTTTCACTGGACATGATCATACACACCAGTAAATAAAGGTTGTCACTGAGGGAAAATCTCGAAGCACACTTACGTGTTCCATCTTCCTTTGTGTTTGTGTCATAAGCCACATTTTGTGCGCTCGACAGATCCGAATTTTCTACCTTTTGGTGAGAGGTTCCCAGAATGGCGTCGATACTAAAAGAGGCCATCCACGTTTCGATTTATGCAAGTGAAGGAATGTTGAGGATAATGACTTAGCAGTTCGAACAGGGTAATAAAATCAACAACCATTCGTAGCTGCTAAATATTGTAATGCGTACATCCGGACGCTATTAATCTCTTTGACAGTCAATTAAGTGATGTCTGATGACCTTCGTATGTTTTCACTTAAGGAACAAAGGGCCGGTAAATGTTCAGAGCCAACTGTAAACAGAGAGGAACAAACCCAGTGACGGATAACTAAATATACCATCAAATATTTTTGCTGACCAAGTGTGAGATTATGTAGTATGTGGGCCGCGCCTGGGTTATAGACACCAGATCAACCGCTAACTAATTCGAATGTTCGCGGTCATTTTAGCATCACGAACCTTAAACTTTTTTCGTTTTTCTCTATTCTGCAGTTATTGCTAAATCTATCTATTAATAAAGCGCCTATCTGTGCTGTTTGGTTGGTTCATTGATTCCGTGATGACCTCAATAAATGTTATAATAACTTGGTATTCGCCGGTGGGACTTGGTGTTCGTTCAAGAAATGTCAAGCTTATTAAAGCCGACAATTGGGTAATTATCGTATTTCCTGCACTAAGCTATCTTTCAGTCAAAGTCTAAACGAGCAAATAGCGCTAAATTCCTGTATTGCCTCCAAGAAGGCAGCTAGGATACAGGGGGAGGGGAAGGTGCAGGCGATGGCGATGTTGTCTCAAACAGTGTGAGACCGAGTTTAGAAATTAAAGCGCCAGTGAGCTAATGCAGTTCAAACTGCGTATCATGCTTTGAAACTGGAAAAGATCACTGGCGAATCTGGGAGAGGAGCCGCACACCCGCGCCTTATTGACAAAGAGAATAAGAGCCACACGGCAGAATTGTTTTAATTCTTGCTAAGATCCTTTTACTTCGGTCGCTAGAGCCAACGCCTTGAAGGAACTTCTGGATCCATCCAGTCGGTTGTTCGTCGGGTCATCACCTAGATAGAAGAGCCCTGTATAGAAGATAATATATTTTGTTGACTTCCATCCACAATCGAGGCGTGTATCTCCCCAGGGCATACATCACTTTCTTTCTTATAGCAGTGGAGGCTTAAAGTAATCTAATAGATTTAAGTATTTAACTTAACACAGACGGCGTCGTCATCCACTTGACATAAGGGGTTAGATTAAAATTCAAACCTTTTAGATGATGAATGATAAACGAAAATTCCCCCACGAAGAGTTAATTTGCAGATGCTCTTTAAACTATTGAATGTCCGAGAGAACGTGCACACGCAGCTAAGTAGTCAGATTTTTGTGGTCGATGTGAGAACATTGAGGTTGACGTTACAGATCTCAAAGAAGAAAAAGAACGCCCTAATCACCTGGAAATTCTGCAACGTTAATTCAGTTATCGAGTGACATTATTGTGGCCAAAGAGATTGAGAAGACCCACAGACTAATACGGTGCAAAACAATAACAATAACAATAACACATACTTGTGTAAAATAAATCAGCAATCGTTTTGATAGGTTAATACGATCCGATAACAGAGCAAAAGTGACTGTTAAGTAAGAGAAGTATAGTTTGTACAACAAGTCTGTATTAAAAATACAAATTTTTTAACCAGTGTGATTTTGAACAAAATTGCTTTCGCGTGCAAGACGCGACATGACAGCCCAGAAAACGTATTACTTTTCTGACAAAATAATCTATCTTAAGAGTTATTATCCAACTTCCTGATCAGTAATTTTTATTGGATCAGCATTACAATGCTGAAGGCAAGAGAATAGTATTAATTATCTCAAAATTGTCTATTCTTTCACTCGTTTCTGGTCGGATGGTTTGACTTTTTTGGCAGATGTCATTCGCCCAAGGAGATGTCGCCGATGGAAGGAAGGAAAGCTGGTTTGGTAATCTTGTTGTGCGCATTTAGTCATGTGCCTAATCTCAAACATTTGTTTACAAACGTTTATTGCCTTGAAGTAAGTGGTTTTGCTGATGGTTAGCTATTTTAGATAGCTTAAAAAATGCCGCTTGCCCGATTTGGAAGCGACCGGCGTTGTACCCAAATCCGGCTTTATAATTAAGATTCTTTCTTGGCTGGAGTAGTCAGCCCTTGGCCGGATCGTGAAAAACATCATGTATCCGGTAAACATGCTGTTGTGAACAAAAAGGAAAGATGAGTTCTTAGTTATAGTCCGGCTCCAGAGTAAGGGTGGACAAAATTTCGAATAGGTTGCATATTTAGAATACCTACCAATAAAATAACGTGTGTGCAATTGTCGTTCAGTCGGTCGAGGACTGTTTCATTCAGTCTTACCGCTTTTTTAGTTGGCTTATTGTTGTTGTCGTCTTTATTTACATTCTAGCTGGTATTCGTTGAGATACACCGTAAATCTCAAAATGGAATGAAGAGTTTCTTTTTCTTCAATTTTCAATATAAATATTTATATATTATTTTATCATCAGGCTTAGTTGTAATCACATGGGATTTGGGCGAAGCGAGGAAAATAATATAATCCTTAGTTAGGGAATCGTGCTTGCTGGCCCGGGATAAAAAAAACACCTCTGGACTGTGAGGAGTCTATACAGTTGGGACTTATTTAAATTCTAAATTAATAGGCATCAAAATATCATTGGACAAAATAAATATAAGCATTTTCCACTACAAAATATACTATTCGATAACTTGAGTCTGTCCAGTCGTCAAAATCATGAATTCTTAAAGAAAATTGTATACAACTTTCATATTCAGTGATAGTAAGGCTCAGTGGTAGTAAAGTTGTTTGTAACATTTTTTGTATTCGCTGATAGATAAAATTACTTCAATGGTTAAATTGAACTGCTACTTCAGTGAGTGTTTTTTACTCCTTTAGTGTTAAAAGAGTCTTGAAGTTTTAAAAAATGTCAATTATGTTTCTGAGAAAGTGCTATATTTATTTTTCCAGTCTCTTACAGGCCAATCTTTACTTGATAATTATGCTAAACATGTCGAAATGTGTAATATTTTATCCGTTCTGTCGGTCCGAAGAAAGAAAATATTTGCATGAGGATTTGGGCTGCACTCAGTAAATGAAAAGAAATGATGGTGTATCAGGAAATAAATGTGAGCCCGTTGTTTAACCCACGGACCGTCATGAAATCTGAACAGCTATGATATTTTCAAGCATTTTTCCTTATAAACCTGAACTATTCGCTTGTACTGTTGGGCAAATAGTTCACAGCCTGACAATCTAAGTAAATAATCATGTTTTCTGTGAGCAGTTAAGTATATCCATACATACATGGAATGGGGTTTCTATGTCATTATTTTTGTTTCTAATAAGCTGAAAATTTTTAGAATTTTACTATTCAGGATAAAGCGAGAAATGTTGTAACAGGAAACGATGCCTTTAGTCAGTCAACGATCATTACCAATCCTCAGTGGCTGTGATATAATCTTTTGTAAACACCGTATGGACAGCGCGCGGTCATCGTAAGACAGTAAACTTCAGGCTGCAATCTGTAATTTCACGATGCAATCTAATGCAGGAGTGGAAAGAAATAAAGCGTCTTTGTGACAGCTATTTCGTTTAAACCTGGGACTTTAAGCTATCCCGATGATTCAAAGAATAAAGATTTGCTACTACGGTCATCATGTCCCTGAGTTATTATGTCCGTGGGTTTTGTGGTTGACGAGGTCCGTCGTCATAACTAGCGACAAGCTCGTCTCTCAGGTGATGGAACCCACCCGGTGCCAAATTATTATTATTATTTTTTGATTAACGAAGTTCACCGTTTCATTTCACTAATAAAAACTGGAAGTAAAAATCAAACATCAAACTTAATTATTACAAGGTTTTTGAGTCTGGATATTGGGCAAACTCTCCGGTCTAAAATTCCAAAGTCGGATAAGTTCAGTTACTCCTGTCAGTCAGACAGAACGAGCTAAAAGAACAGCCACGATTCTCGTCATATTCCAAAATTGTTTAACTACGGAAGGTCAGCGCTGATGAATAATGGAGAAGTGTCAGAGTCAATTCAAGTGAACTTTTCTTCTCATTCACCTGACCTAAGGTATCGCATGGTACTGATTCCTCGGTCAGGGGCACTCATCGTAAACACTCGATCGAAAGATCAATGTGCTGAAATAAGCCGTTTTCCCGCATGGACACTACGTTTAAATTTTAGAACCAAACGCCGGGTTCAACAGCTGAAAAAAGGAAGTAACAAAGAACAATTTTTGGCTGAATATAATATGGTACTATTCAAATCAAAGTTATCGTCAAAATTGCAAGACCTGCATGGGATCGGGGTCGTCTCTCGATGCACCCAGCAAAATGGCGGACGTAAAACTTCAGTACAGGAAAGAAAGAAAATTATTTAATCAATATTCAAATCTTCTCTTCACAATATTAAGATGTCATTTTCACATGATAACCATTTCCAAGAATTATCAAAAATTGAAAAGCGAACGGAAATTCGGTTTATAACACTTTAAAAATTCTTGTTACATTGTACTTATCGAGATACTACGGACACAGTTGATGATTCATATTTCATAATGCTACAGACAGAACTTTGTGGTTCCCTTATATTAGCAGTCCCACTATTTTCAACTATGACGTTCAATTCATCGAAAAAAACTTGTTTTTCTCGAATTTCTAAACTACAGTAGATAAGGCCTATAAAAGATATTTCAACGAAGCGAATGTTTGGATGTTCCAGTTTGGCTGGTTTTGGGCGGCATCCTTGTTGGGCTTAAATTGGCACCGTGTTGACTCTCTTCTCGGTCTTCGAGCCCTTACAAGCACGATCATAGCCCTTTGTTCTTCTCGTGTGATTATGGCTTGTAGTTTGAATGATTATATTTTTACCGCTCTTTAAGAAACGTGTATCCCTTAGGGCATAAGTAAAAACAACAATATGTTTATGATTATGGATTACATTGATCGCTATGTTGCTTAAGTGAGCACGGGTTTTATAAAACCACAGTCTACGGTCACTCGTGTCTAATATTATAGATCGCGTTCCCAGAACTCTTGAAATAATCATAAATATTTCAAATATTGTGTTATAAAAGCGATACAAAAGAAGAAAAACGTTTTAATTTCTAGATGTATTTAAACTAAGACATATTTTGCACATCTGTTAAAGAAAATTAAGGAAGAAGGAGGGAGTTAGTTGCATTGTAATTAGAGCCGAAACGCAGTAAGCTTGGAGTCAACCTGGTTTGATAAATTGTGCGCAATTTCTATATGATTGTTTTGGTTTGAATTGGTTTGCCCCAAGTCAACTGCACAAAATTAAAAACTTTCCCATTAAAATTAATCGGAACATTTGTCATGCAAATTGAACCTTGAAAAGGTGTCACAACGCAAAGTGAACTTTTACATAATTATTCATAACCACATTGATTTACTTGTTAGCACGAAGAAAGAGAAGAAATAACGAGCCGAAAGCGGCGATAAAGTTGTTTATTCTGTGATCACATTTTCCTAAAACAAAAAGTCATCATCACGATTACAGTTAGTGCCGATAATCAAACGGAATTCACCAGTGACTATTAACAGTGGTTCGATAAATGGAGCCTTCGAATGTGGACATAGCTCTTCTTCCTTTTTACATGATCATTGTTATTTCTGGAATTATTGGGAATTCTCTGTTTATTGCCGTGGTGAGAAAACGACGCCCAATGCAGACAACTACCAACGTTCTTTTGGCAAATGTCGCCATTTCTGATATCATTTCCCTAGTGTTCTGTATGCCGGGAATAATTTTGCGTTTCTTTGAACACCCCGGTGGAAGTCTTGGCGACTTACTTTGTAAGTTTATAACCATGCATCTTATAGCCGGAATAACGTTGCTGGTATCCGGTCTGACTCTAACTCTTATCTCAGTTGAGAGGCACAATGCTTTGTTGCGAGCAATGGATTTGCGTTTAAAGCTGGCAAAGAGACGCGTCCTTATTGCGATATTCATCATCTGGGTGGTTTCCATAGCTCTTGTGTTTCCATTATTCATCGAACAAAAGTACGTAGATGAAGTGAAAGACTGCCACATGGATTGGAAGGAAACATCTTCGAGAGTATATTGGGTGTTTTTAGCAACGATAGTTGGTATTTCCGTGTTTATTCTTTCCTTCTGTTATTTTAGGATTGTGAGAGCACTTTATTTGGAGAACATTCTCCCAGCAAACGGACAGAGCTCTGAGCAAGACATCAAAGACAGACGAAAACTTATAAAACTTTTAATAACAGTCACTGCTCTGTTTATCATTTGCTTTGTCCCTTTCATTATCGTCTCAGCAGTACGTATTTCATCCAAGAAGCTGTTGTATAAGTTGTCGTATTTGCTTGTGTACAGCAGCTGTTCCGTTAACCCAGTAGTGTACGCATTTCAAAGCACAAATTATAGGGATGGCTTAAAAGATTTTTGGAACAAAAGGTCTTTCCGCCAGAGGGAAAGGTCCCTCGAGTCATAAATATTTTATAAATATTTATTTTATATTTTACTATAAAAGTTAACGTTAAAAAACAACGACGTTTCGACCGATCAACGGTCATTTTCAAGTTGAAGGATAAAATTGTTTAACATGCGCTTATATAATAATTAATTGTAAAATGCTAATGAGGTACTGACTAAAACTCTAAAATATTTGCATAAAAACAATACGAGAAATCGCGGCAATAATGGTGAGAACGCAAGGCAAAAGAGACAATATTAAAAGTGAATAATTAGGTAAAAACTTTTGCGCGGATCGAATCACACTGTTTGTTCAGTTTTGGTTTAAGTTCACGAATAAAAAGCATTTCAAAAATCAAACAGTCTAATCTACTCTGACACTTCTTTAAAATCTTGAAATTTGTTTTGATGGTCTCCGGATCCTGAGACCATCAAAACAAATTTCAAGATTTTAAAGAAGTGTCAGAGTAGATTAGACTGTTTGATTTTTGAAATGCTTTTTATTCGTGAACTTAAACCAAAACTGAACAAACAGTGTGATTCGATCCGCGCAAAAGTTTTTACCTAATTATTCACTTTTAATATTGTCTCTTTTGCCTTGCGTTCTCACCATTATTGCCGCGATTTTCTCGTATTGTTTTTATGCAAATATTTTAGAGTTTTAGTCAGTACCTCATTAGCATTTTACAATTGATTATTATATAAGCGCATGTTAAACAATTTTATCCTTCAACTTGAAAATGACCGTTGATCGGTCGAAACGTCGTTGTTTTTTAACGTTAACTTTTATAGTAAAATCCGTTTCGAAAAATTTGTTGATTCTTATTTTATATTGTCTTATATATATATATATATATTTCATTTCTTTAAAAACAGGTAGTGTTTTGAACTTTTAAGCCAAACCAAACGAATTCTTTCTAAAAAACGCTGATTATTAATAAATGTTCTAGTCGTATGACAATCCTAGGACCCCCAAAGTGCAGGACATTTTGATTTGTGCTAAGAGTGGAGTTTCCTTCGGAATACAACTGTTATAGAAAAGAATCATACGTGATAATGGTACTGAATCAACCTAGTGCGGTTTTGTTATTAAAAAGTACTTTGGGATATGAATAAAAACTCATCATAGCAACTGCGGTCTTAAATGAAGTAAAATTGACATTCTTGAGACTGAGTTAAGTGAGAAATGATCAGAGCTTTCAACTTAGGGCTGTGGGAATTGATATGTCCAGGTCTTGTGGACCTCATTAATGATAATATCACCATTTCAAAGCCTAATAAGGCTATACTTGGTTGATAGTTAAGTTCCTGCGTTAAATGAAATACCTCCATTAGAAAACTATTGCCCAGCAGGTGAAAACAGGATCCAGTGTTAAAATATGAAATAAAGTAATAGGAAAATAAACGATTTGTCCTTAGCTCTTCGGTACGTGTACGTGTGATTGCAATAGCTTTTCCGCATCCATCTTATTTGAGTGCATGTGTAAATCTGAAAACATTTACTAATCGTCTGCATTATGTGGAACAAATATCGAGCAATTCTCCGTCTTGCTATCGAGCTCCAAACTTGTTTAACTCTCTTTCTCCTGAGATTACTGGCATTTCATCTCTTGAATCCTTTAGGAAAAAACTTAAAACATCTATTATCAGTAATTAATAATTCTGTTAAGCGTGTATATTAATCATTGTAAGTTCATTGAGTGTGGCAAATAAATATACATATATAATAATAGTGGTCGAATGGCAGGTTGTTCCTGATTTGATAGGTGTCAAGCTTCCCAAATCCCACCAGCCCCACCCCCCCGCCATTAAAAAAAAAAACGAACGGTCCCTCATATGTGGCCTTGTGTGTATTTTGCTCGCGGCACAACCCGTCGCTAAGCAAACATAAATGTTTTTTCCTTCCGTCTCCGGGGAACAGATGTCTAAGCCGTCCAAAAGCCCAGTCATTAAAGGCGGGACGTTATGAGCGTTATTCTGATAATTTTAGGTTACATTGCTTTGAAACCATTGTCCAGTGTGTCTAATTCAATGCAAAACCGTGAGAAGCAAACGTTAATTGAGTTAGAACTTGACACAACTTGCAAATATTTTCAAGTTTCACTCCCTCTTAATCCTTACTTGTCACCCATAAAAACAGATCACAATAAGTAGTTTAGTGCTATAACATACCTAATAACGGGACTAGATTATTATATTTGGGTTTCTAACAAGAAGTTGAAATTTAGACAAAATTAACTTTGTGAACTTAAGTCATTCAAGGTGCAGTCTCGTTGGTGACGAGGCTGTAAAGCCGGAAACTTCCCGTTTTAAATGAAAAGCTTGTTCTCTCATCTTGGCGAAGGATCTCGGTTTTAGCTGCAGACGTGCAATCACACTGGTAGTTTTAAAATAGTTTGGTAATGGTACCGTGATGGTGAAAGAAGACAACACCGAAAACGGGAAATTGAAATTGATCAGTGAGTAAACGGAACAAAAATTTCCGTTCCAGCGAAAGAGGGATACCTCCCAAGAACCTCCGTCTCCTTTGTTCGTACTATTTGCATTTCAGCGGCTTGAACTGAACATTTTGGTTAAAAAGCGCCCTTGGTTTAGCTTCACGGCGGGCTGGTGCCAATGCATTAATATTCAACAATTAGATTATGAGCTAGAGATTTCTATCGCGTGATAGCTGATGAGGGCGCATAGCAATCGAGAGCGAATAATCTAATTGTTTTAGTACATATCTACTAGTCGTTCCAAACTAAACAAGTAAATTATCTAAATCCTCCCCACAGACACTACGAAAACGCGAAGAAGCGGCCGACATTTTGTTGATAACCTCTACTCGCTATCTATCACAGAATAGATAGCGCATAGCGTGGCCAATCAGAGAACGGCATTAGTGATAGAACACTAGTAGATTTATACTGAAACTCAATAGTCTTATAAGAGATGCTTTCGATTGAAGGGATTTTTAATACATCAATAAAACAGTGACACCGGTTATAAATAAATGCTTCATCGGTGGCCAGACGTACTTGCTTTGCTCCAAGGTCGTGATCGTGGAAATAGTACATAATAAGCGTTCTCGATATGTACTGATGTATGAGCTAATGAGGAACCTGAGAGCAAACTTGAGGGTCGGCAGAATTTGAGTCGTTCGATGTGTTCAAGGTTAACTATGAACATGAAAACCAGTCTTTATTTTATCTTTCTACCTTTTAACTACCGTAATGAACGGCACAGCTGAAGCCCCGATAGCTATTTAAAAAAAAAATAGATACAAAAGACTACCACGGTTCGCTCAAGTGACAGGAAACTTTTGCCACTACGACAAATCCCCTGGACAAATGAAACGAAATTGTTCGGGATTCGAGATTCTAGAGGGTGATAGCTATATGCAACTTTCCAAATCTAGACTTTCATCTTAAATATTTAGTTTATTATTTGGCTCTTTGTTTCATTCTTACGCTCCCGTCATCTCAAGCTTCAATAGCTCAGCTTAAAGTGTTTTATAACCAAGCTCGAACTCCCCAACCCCCACCTCCCCCCGTCCCTCTCCTTTGAACGTCAAAGGTTCAAAAAGCTCCTCCAGCCCCTTAGGTCAAGAACAAGGCGTAGGTTGAAAAGTCAGAGCCAACGAGTGATAAATGCTCAAATTAATTATCTGAAGCATGCGTCCCTCCAACGTATACTAATTAAGTTTTATGCTCAGACAGAATACCATCTATGTACGACTATTATATCTCAGGCGGTCAGTCTCTCGTCGTCGTCGTCATGGCTATCCCTCGAGACGAGGATGATTGTCTTCAAATCAATTACTCTGCTTGTGGACTCTAAGATGACTTAAGAAACCAATTTTGGCCTTGAATGTTCTTTGGCACTGAGGACAGGTGGGTTTCACGGATGTTTGCGGCTCTCTCGCTTCCCTTCCCCTCCCCTTCATTCTCCGCCCTACCTCCCCTAAGGAAGGCCTGATACTCAAGATAACCTGGCCCAAATTATTTATCACTTCTCACCAGAAACAGTTGTATTAAAAAGAACAGGTGTGAGGAAGCTGCGTTGAAAACATCGATTCTTATGGTTACACCCTCAGTGCACACAACCTAACGTGCTCGGAAATACAGTCTCAAGGCGTTCCGGCTCTTTCCTCCCTTGTCCGCGCGAAGTCTGGAAAGGAGTGGGCGAGAGACCGCCTAGCAAATATTGCCAAAATACCCCTGATTTTAGCGCAAAAAAACCCTGGTTGGAATATACTAGTTTCCACGCCGTATCGTGTGAAAGCTTACCGCCGATGCGACAAATCCATACAATGGAAGTGTCCACAAACGACAGTAAGTTCTAACTTTGTGGAATAACCCTTTTGGTCCGTTATCTTGCGTTGCTTTTCCGTTCAAAGTTCTCTCGTGTTTATATTAAAGTTACGTGTACTTCGCCGCACATTTTTGATCATGAACATAATTTCTGTAGATTCAGACGAGTGCGATGTGGACACCCATCCTTTGTGCAGCAACCTCAAAGGTATATTATGCCATTATTGTAACGTACGATCTCGTGCATATTTCAGTGTTGTTTATGGTGGATCTGGCAGTATTTGCTAGGCGTTCTCGGCGAGTTCTCTCTCGGTGACGTCATCGCTGACAGTTGGGTTCAAGAGCAAGCCGAGAACGCTTGGGGACTAGGCTGTGGTTTCCCGATTATACCTCAGGAGGGCCCCTTTGGAAGTTGTATATGCCAGGCGTGCGCCATGACTGAAACTGAAGTCGATGCTGGCCGAGCATAATTCCTGTCCCGAAAACCCTAAAGAACAAACCAGGGACCCCATCAAAAGCATTCAGCTCTTGCAAACGCTTTCAAGTAGACGTAGACTGGTGGACCATACGCCTCATCCTATTGAATAATTTCAGTAAGAAAATGTTTAAGTATCATGGATATTTGAATTCTGAATCGTTTGTCTAGCGATTGACTCACATATCCACATCTATTTACACTATGACAAACACCTTCTTTGATATTTAGTATGTTTTCAAGAAAGCGAGATGGTTTTAAAGTACGTATGTCAACCGAAATTAAAGATTTACCCTAACGATTTAACAGGCCGTAGCTAGTACAATACAAGGCGAGCGAGGCAGTTGCCTCAGTGAAGTCGTTGCCGAATTTACGGTATTGTTCCTTATTGTGTGTATCTTACGAAAAATATGAACAGGCTCTCTATTCACAGTTGCGTAAGCATTTTCTTAGTGAGGTTCTTGTAAGAGGTACCCTGCGAGCAGAGATTTCCGAACTTTCGATTGACTGTGCAGGGAGTATTACAAGCTGGTCAAGACTTACCTAGAAATGTTTGTAAATAGTGCCAGGAGCCCATTAATGGGTAATGGGCTCCTGATAATGCAAAAACGAATAAACTGAAACTGAGTTCGAGGTCCTCTGCTCGCAGGGTATGTAAGAAGCTACACATTCAAAAATGATAAATGAGGTATTTCGTACTCTTTTTACCGGCATTGCCTGGGTAAAAATTTTCTCGGGCTGCGGCCCAGAGGTTCTTAAGTAAATGTTTATATCATAGTTATTGCTCCCGAAAGATCAAGCTCTCATGCCAAAGCATTCTCGTGTAAGCAGCATGCTTACACAAATACTATTGCCGAGTAAATAAACAACATCTTCTCACCTCATTTTACGGACAGTTTCCCTTTATTGTTGTCGCTTACTTTCAACCGACATTGAATTCTGTCAACCAAGACCATCACAGCTTTTACAAGTTATTTGTTCAATCTGTGCCCTTCATCGTTATTGCTGTTTTATTTTTTCTAACTATCATTTACACTGCTGAATATTTAACACTCGTCGCCGATTTCGACGGAAATACTGATATATAGAAGCGGTTGCATGTATTTGTATTTACATCATTAATGTGGAATTAAAGTATAAAATATTCCTAGTTAAATACTTAATGGCCGCTTACAATATGCAATTCCGCTTTATTTTAATTTGATTTATGCTTTTAGTACTGTAGTAGAATAGAAATAGAAGCCATCGCTAACCCAGACCCAAAGGAATTTCGTTTCTTTTACACTGAATGGACTAATAAACCGACGGTACGCGAACTTCTTCGCCACTTCAGAACGGCATACTTGTTGAGATTCAATTTTATTAATATTACGGGTTATGCTGGTCCACCCGGCTCTGATTTTTATAATAAAACAAAGCCTAACTGCTAAGAAAATCGGCCATGTTCCGGAAATACATTAAGTAAACAAAATGTGGAAATTGCCAAGCCCTTTTACTGTTCCTTTACAAAGTGGTCCTCGCTAAAGCTTCGTGGAAAGATAAATTATGAACTGAATTGACATAAAGTTTGTCGAAATTAATTTTTGAAGTCCTTACAAATTTCATTGGTATTTCGCGATGTTAAACAGAAGCCTAAAATAGAAATAAACCCTTTGGCATCCAAGTTTACCAAAGTATTTCCGCATGGGTATATTCAAGTGTGTACGTGTCTGCGAAAAGTGAGGAATTATGGCACTACACTACTGAGGTAAACATTAACCTTTAAAACCATAGCTTGGCGAAAATGGATGCAACGTGTTCATGTTTCCATAGACGATTTGAAGGTTTGAAGAAGGACAAAATCCCCTTATATTATAGTTTTGTAATGGAACTTGGTGAAACGGAGTAATTACTTCTCGACCACAGCAAGGATATCCCGCCTGCATGTGACAATACGAGTTCCTTTCTTCCCACCGCATGCTCGCCTCAAAGTCCGGCGCCATTTGCTTTTTCCATTTTGTTCGTCGGTTCTGAAACCACGTTTTGATTTGAGTGTCTGTTAGATTAAGATTCTTGGCCAGGTTGTTCCTTTCGTTGATGGTCAAATATTTCTTGTCGTGAAACATTTCTTCCAGTGATTTCAACTGGCTGCTGGTAAAAGCGGTTCGTCGTCTGCGTGCTTTGCTGAAGTGGAGATCATTGCGGCCTGGGGAGCCGTCCATTTCATCTTGTCCTTCGACAAACTCCTCTTTCTCTTCATCTGTAACAAATATATAACCACGACTCTTTGAGAACATGCAATAAGAACTGCACTATCCAAAGCGAAATAAACAGCGCAGAATGAGTATTCTGCTTAGTAAGAAAGAATAGAATGAAAGATGCAAACCTGTCTCGAAAGCCGTCACCGTTGTCAATTCATCGGCTATATCGTGTGGTACTTTGGCTTTGTCTTCTTTTGGAGGCGAGTGTCCCAATATCGCGCTTATTGTAAAGGATGCCATGTAGTTCCGATCTGTTCTGGATAACAAACAAACGAGTTTATATGAACGCCCACAAGATAATCTAACGTCAATACAGCGATTCGTAGCTGCTAAATATTATGATCCCGCATCCGGACTCTATTAATCGGTTTGACAGCCAATTAAGGTAATATATGATGACCGTCCACTTAAATCACAAAGGGCGGTAAACGTTTGAAACTCTATAAGAAGGAGGTAAGGGTTTTGTCACTTTTGGCAAAATGCTAATTAGATCATGAAATTTTTGGCTGGCTTTATGTAAGCACTGCCCGTAATAGTAAGCAGATGATCTAAATTTATTTTCGTGTACTGAATTTTTTTGGCCAGCAAATCATACAACGGCAAACTTGGAAGCTTTAATAAGCTCACATTTGCGATCAGGGTTTGGGAATGGTTTAACTTATTTCTTTTCTCGCCCATTTTACCCTAATAGTGGATGCATATGTGCGTTTCGTGAGCCCGTTGCTAAAGACTTTGATGAAGACATTTTGTCTGAATATATCAAACAGTTTTCATGAGGGCGACCAGACAATATCACAACAGATTTATTATTTAGATAATACTGTATTTAAAAGAAATAATGTCTCAGATTGTCTCAGTAATGTAAATTTTATCAAAGAATTACAGAGGAAAAAATACTCACGCTCATATTCAAGCAGGATTGAAAGCGGGCGTCTGAAAATATTGAGGATCAATTTACATCGAGTTTCTCACACGAGATAAACAGACCTGCTACCTCGAAAAAGTGGGGCACACGAAGCTAGTGCCAGTTTGCGATAAGCTAAAATGTAAGTTGATAAGTAGCAACTGTGATTAAAGTCAGTAATCCAGTAGATAGAGATGATGACGTACTATTAGCCTAGCACTGGCAACTTTCCGCTGTGCACTGACGGAGCTGTTGAAATATAGGTCGTATTATATCGACAGTTCCCCTGCAAAGGGTTAATTTCAGGACACTTTATACTGAGCATGAGAAAACCAGAGAGAACACGCACTCAGATATCTGACAGATGAAAATGAAACATGAAACATATCTACAATTTCAAATGCAGCCCAAAGACTTCTTCCATTTAGGTTCAAGAGTTCCTTTAAGCTTGGATAAGGGAGGTTAAGAGCATACATTTTAACGTGATCTGAAGAAATTGAAAAACATTTAACCATCCCGACTGTATATTTTCTGATTGCACATTTACATCGTACTAATGAGCGATTCGCACATCATAGTGAATCAGGAGTCTATTAGCAATAGCGAATCCAATTTCTGAATTATAAAATCATTATGTTATGCAGCTGCTCAATTTTAACGTGGCGTGCCATCAGCCTGGGCTCGACGGTGCATTCTTAACCCCGGTGTATTCCTTTTAGTTAAGTCATTAGATTATCCGCATTTCCGTGAGGTAATAATAATATTTAATACTTTTGTTTGTTTTCCCTTCGTGCTCTTCGTCATGAGTCCATGAGTCCATTTCCAGAAACCCAAAGCCAATTGAATGTACTCTCGCACTTGTTTCGGTATGGTTCCTAGTCGAAAAATGCATCGCTTAATCTCATTTAAGTAGTTGAGAAGTCCCTGAAATATCTCATTCCCAACTTGAGTATTTGTTTACAGTCGTTTGTTACCCCCATGATCAAGTGGTTTCATTGAGAGGTTATTAAAGCATTTAGCAGTGGAAAACGAGAGTCATTAGCAGGAGACCGGTCTGGTAATCCGCAGCGGAAGAAACTGAACGCGGAGGAATTCGTCCGACACTTTCGCTAAAAAAGAACAGCTTCTGCTGTGACAAAAGGTGTAGTGAACTATTTTTTACATTTTTGCATTGGGGGGGGGGTCGCTTTCTTGGACTAGGTAAAATGAGTCACTGCGTTTTGATCAGAAACAATCGCGTGTATAAGTATGATTTTAAATGGCAACTGTTTAGTATCCCTCTTGAAATAGCCACAAAAGACAGTTTCAGGTATGGTAGAAACCTAAACAGTAGAGTTTATTTCTTGTGAATATTTCCAGACTACAGCCAGTTGAAACCATATTTTGATCATGTTCATGTTTGTAGACACCGTATGGGCTTAATCAATGGGAAGGACTTCCGCCTGAGTAGTTGCCGAGTAGGCAAGTGGGAGGAATGAAGAACCAAGCACCACGGCAATTGCTTTCCCTGTTGTTAGTTTGGTTGGACAGTACATAGCTGCCATATGACATTTCTCAATACCGTTAGCCGGGGTTACTGGCCTGGAATAACCCAACACAGTGGCTACCAAGGATTTAACCAGATCGAGAAACTCCCGTTACGATATATCTTTATCAGCCTTGGTGAAATATTTTCACCCTGTCTGCTTTTAGTGAGAACCGAGATTAGCAACTCTGGCGACAAATCGGCAAAAAATCTTCCGCGTCCTAGGTCTTTTTGGTTTCATATGGTGAAAAAACCTTACGCTGGTAGATTGGCTTAGATTGCATCACAATAAATGGTGTAAGAGAATAAAGAATATGCCTTCCTAACTGCCGTCATATTGTATATTAGCAGCGCTCAAAACTGTTTACATGTCAGAGTACTGATCCCCCCTCGGTGGGATGGCGAGAGGAGTACTCTCGCCATCCCACCGGTCTCCCATCGCAAAATTGGCAGACTGCCTTTACAAGGATGTTATGCTTCAAGTGGACCTAAGAGCCAAGCGTCAAATTTACAACCGTGATATGTTTTGCTGGTTGGTTCTGTTGTACCACTTTTCATTGTCTTATTCGGGCTGAACGGGTTAAAATTAACGAGACCCAATGTGATAACCTGACGGGACAGAAAGATATTTTTATGGGTTCACATAGTGCTCTCGAAAAGCTTCCGAGATGGCCGCTAAACTCTATTTCGAACACAGCTTGATAGAAAGGCAAACTGAGAGTCAAAACCAGCAGCAGCTCCCTCCTCCACTCCGTCCCACCACCAGGACCGGTGAAAACATTGGTGAAACCTTAAAAGGTCGCACAATCACAATAAGCTTCAAGAGATATTTTCTTGGTTTTATGCAAGAGATGAATGATCTGGATCGGGCGCATCAAGGAGAAGTGTTTAGGCTACAATGACCTGTGTCACCGGTCATTTGGTCGCTGTCAGTCGGATGTACAATTAGATTAGCTGATAGCCAATTAACTGTTAATCATTCACGCTTCGACAAAAACTGAAAGGAACCGACCCACATTCATGGACTTCAAATTGGATCATGAGCGCTACTCAAGGAGTAAATGACCGTTTTCTTTTTTAATAAGTTTCTTTGTTTGCGGATTTCATTGAAGTAAAGGGAAATAGCTGAAACACGTCTTGAAATCTCTTCACGGTAATTTGAAGTTTCTCAATATTTGTAAAGTGGACGATTGTAATAGCAAAGCTGTGGAAGGTGGTAGACGAGAGCACGTTTTAATCACCATGTAACTCCCATGAGAGAATTTCTGCTCTGTATAAATAACCACAATTCGCCCTTAAGGGTATGATTTCTTTTTTTGGTATGGTTGTCTTGTAACAGATAATGGGAAAACCAGAGAGCTAGTTGTCTCTTTCATCTTAAGACGGAAAGAGACTACTATACTTCTTATCTGAGTTGAGGCTAAACGTCCTTAATTTCCTTTAAGGGATTTGAACTTAAATGTACTTAAAAGTTTTTTATTTTTATATTTAAGGACTCTAATTAGTCTTAAGACTAAAACAATGCAAAGCTTTGTTGCCGGTATCAAAATGCATTCATTATAAAACAAATATATATTGAGCCTGTCCTTCTTATATTTTTGAAACAAATAGTGAAGTAAATATCCGACTTTGATACGTTTTAAGTATGTTATGATTATCATTCCACTTCATAAACTGCAGCCCGATAACGTTCCTGATACTTACAGGTTGGCCTGAATAAGGGTCAGAATTCGGTGTTTTCGGACACAAGGGGCAAGAGGTAGTGGGTATGAAAGAGGTATACTTCTTCTTATAAGCCGCGATAAAGGTATGTGCAGCATGGACTGTTTAAGAGAAAAAAAAAAAAAAACAATCACCGATCTTCAAGCAGATTAATCTGAGATTGGGTTCGGAAGTCAGGGCAGAGTTCTGGCCCAGACTAAGCTGTCAGTTAATTTTATTTGATTGGTGGTATAGAATACTGCTTCCTCTTCCATTAAGCAAATTTTGACTCATAAATAAAATAGCCAGGGCATTAGGCGGGGTCACCACCACCAACTATCAACATTCCAGGGAAAAACCCTTCGCAATTAGTCAATGATACTCTCTGTAAAGGAGCAGTTGTGTTTTATTTATTCTAACTGCACCACGAAGACAAAAATAACCGGAACCGTGGAAAGGTAAATCCGATAACTCTCATCATCCATCAATCTTATGCATACAGTTATGTAAACGCTCGTGGCCAATCACAAAGTGTCGGCTAATTTTCAACCAAACAAGCTCCTGGTAATTTTTTCTTTGCTGTATGGTCACGGTAGATAGTTGAAAACTACTGTTTTTCGCAACAAGCAAAGCTGAGAAGGGAGACCATTTCAACACTGAGCGAGGCACGAAGTCGTGTGCACTCTCTAGCCTTACTTTTGAAACATTTTTATACATTTTATACATTTGCAAGGATTATACTTTTAAAGCGGCATCTGAAAAATTTTGTTTTGGGCGGAAATCTCGATAATTTGTAAATTTGATTTAATGTTATGTTGTTGAGGCTAAACAATAATTCTTTTATGGGGGTTTAAACACGGACGCGCAAGATACTGGTTTGGTATTCAGTTTTGATACTGTATTGTGTCGTAAGGGTAGTCTATTGGTATTCGGTGAAGTCGATCGATAGGTAAACTGAGCCGACTCAGTTAGCTACCGTTTCAGAAGTACTACCTCAGAGGGTAAAGCATAGATATCAAGACGTATAAGGTTCGAGGCACCGACAACTCGGTTTTGTTTGCAGGCTTCTTTCGCAGAGCAGGGCCATGCCGCACAAGGAGTTCTTGGCGCAAATCTCTATAGGCAGCGCGTGAAGTCGACACAATGCCTGCCAATGCGTGACTGGGGTATTAATTGCGAACAACAACTGCACAAGAGCCTACATTTTTCTTTAAGGAAAAGAAATTATTTTTACAAGTCTCCTGTCATTTGCTTTTTCAGATTTTACTGTCGCGGTTTCGTCACCCAAATCGCTTCAAATGTTACGGTTGCGCGAACTGTACTTCACTCAGACCTCAGGCTTATAGACTAACGAAATTCAGACTAAATGATTTTTGCTCAGTCTTTAACAAGACTAATGAATACTGTCTCGTATTCAGTTGGTTTTAACCATTTTATCTCTTTGTTTAAACAAGCTAACCACATCTCACATTCCTGAATGTGGCAGATGTCCAGTCGCGGTAATATAGTGTTCTTTTGTGGGCATACCAGGAATATTTTTCAATAAAAGCTTATTCATATTGTTTGTTTAGCCTTAGTTCTCCATAATAATAATAATAATGAGTTATGCGCTTAATTCCTTGGTTAGACTGCTTATAATACTTAATCCTCGATCGTCAGATTTTCAATTATTAATAGTGTAACTGTATAAATCAATCTGACAAAGTTAACATATTGTCACTATCGTGACGAAGGTGACAGAAATTGATCTAACTGAACATTTTAAAGCGATCACGAGTAGCTGTCATGCATCTGCTGTAGCGGACCACGTCACGTCAACTGGTCACAACTTAAAATGGGACTACTTTGAGATATTAGCAAAAGGTCGATCAGATACTCATTGCAAGATAAAGGAGACTCTACTAATTAGAGAATTGAAACCTACCCTAAATGAAAATGAAAGCAGCGAAAAGATTTATTTAGTTTGCATCTTTTACTTGTATGCAAATTATTTTTAGCTTCTGTCAATGTTATTGTTTTCTTAAATTTAAAATTTAGTTGATACTTTTATTCCTAACGGTCACTTCTGAAGATGTATGTCGAAACATACGAAACGTCAAGTTGATCTACCTTGCGGTGGTGTCCCGGTACAGGGCATATGTTGGCCGTGACCCGGCGGGAAAAGATCTTTATATCTTCATGCTTTATCGACACCGGGAAAGGACCAGAATCTACGCTTAGCTATTTATTGTTATCGCCGTAGTTATTCACCTATTCGGTGTGTTACCATTAAAATTTACGATATGTAATAACGATTACATGACTGCACTAGGTGGAGGCCTGTGGGTCAGAGAGAGAGAGAGAGAGAGAGAGAGAGAGAGAGAAGAGAGAGAGAGAGAGAGAGAGAGAGAGAGAGAGAGAGAGAGAGAGAGAGATTGATTGATTGATTGATTCACTTTTATTTGAATACGGTAATTTCATAAGTTACATAACTTCTTTACATGAAAGCCGTATAGAAACAGAAGTAAATACTGTACAACTACACTAAAAATATGTACAAATAATAAAATATGGTAAAATGTAGTCAACAGTTTGCCTGCCTACTAGCCAGTTTTCTTTTAAAGATAGCTTTAGATTCGGACGCTTTTATGTCATTTGGTAATGAATTCCACAGCATTCCTCCTCTGTATGAGAAAGACCCCTTATAATATTCTGTTTTTGGAACGTGGTCCAATACAACATTATATTCCGCATTTCTTAGCATAGACTTATAAGGGTTGTTCCCACAGACATTCGAGAAAAGATCGCTTAAGTAACTAGGTACATTTCCATTAACTGTATCATACATTAATAGACTTAAGTGCTTTTGACGCCTTGAGGCAAGCTCTTCCCAGTTTAGTTGTTTTCGTATTTGTGCTGAACGAACGTCATAACCTTGAAAGGTTATTATGCGTGCAGCACGATTTTGTAATTTCTGGATCCTAGTGGCAAGTCCCTGGTCTAAATTGTCCCAAACAACGTCGCAGTAGTCGAACACAGGCTGGATAAGAGATTTGTAAATAATATTTAGAACATCTAATGGTACATAATCACGTGCCTGTTTTAGACCACTGATGGATCGATTGACTTTTGAACAAAGTTTGTCAACATGCTCGTTCCATTTAAGATTTTCATCTAAGTGAATTCCTAAATATTTTGTTGTTTGGACTCGTTTAACATGATTGTTACCAATCTTAATTGGAAAGTCTCTTCCTAAGTTAGATAATTTGAAGGTAGTTGTTAAGAACATATACTCCGTTTTAGTGACATTTAAGCTTAACTTATTTGCAAGAAGCCAGTCCCTAACGCGAGTTAGGTCATTATTTACCTTGGCATATAGTTCAGCAGTGGATACAGAGGACGCATATATCGTGGTATCATCGGCATACATGTGTTCTTTGGTATGGAGAAGACATCCAGGGAGATCGTTGATATAAATTAAAAACAACAAAGGGCCTAAAATTGAACCCTGTGGAACGCCACAACTTATCAACTGGGGCTTAGATACACAGCCCTCTACTACACACTGCTGTTGCCTATCTGATAGGTACGATGAAAACCAGTCGAGCGTTACACCCTTCAGACCATAGAGCTCAAGCTTTTTTAATAAAATATTATGTGAAACGGTATCAAAGGCTTTGGCAAGATCGAGAAGCACAATCAAATTGGTCATGCCTTTGTCAATGTTAAGATACCAATTATTTGTTAAATGTAACAGCGCTGTCACTGTAGAGTGAAGGGAACGAAATCCAGACTGGTTTTTTGTTAACAGGCCATTTGAATTTAAGTACCCGTATAGTTGATCGTAGACTACCCTTTCACAAATCTTAGAAATGGCTGGCAAGACAGATATTGGTCTATAGTTTTGTGCATCTGTGCGATCATCCTTTTTATACAAAGGAAATACTTTAGCCATTTTCCACTGTGAAGGAAAGAGGCCAGTATCTATGGATTTGTTTATGATACAGGTTAAAGAAGTGGCAATAATTGGGCCGGCTTCTTTTAGAAGCCGACATGAGATGTTATCAAGGCCAGTGGCCTTGTTCGGAGATAATTTACCTAATAACTTTAAAACTTCAGTGGCAGAGGTATGTTGTAAATTAAAAGTCGTGGAAACAGGCTTTATGTAAGAGTCAAAACTTGTATTACCACTAGGCAGTGTGGAGGCTAGGTTTGGACCGACAGATGTAAAATGGTCATTTAAAATCTCACACATTTCTGCGGGTTTTGTGAAGGAATTATCACCACTTTTTAGTTCACTTATTGAAGAGTTACTAGTGCACTTACGATATGTTAATTCATTGATTGTCCTCCATATTTCCTTCGGGTTACCCACATTTTGTTCCACTTCTGATTTGTAATAATTCGCTTTTGCCAATTTAATCTCATTATTTATTCTATTTCTTTCTTTTCTATATTTATCCCAGATAGATGGCTGTTTTGTTAATATAGCCTGCCTTTTCAGTCTGTTTCGACCTGTTATCAGCTCCCTCAGATCAGTAGTAATCCAAGGGGATTTTTTATTTCTTACTCGCCGCGTTCTTATGGGCGCATGAGCGTCAGCTATTTTTAAAAACATATTTTCCCAGATTTCAACCATTTCATCGGAAGTAGTGCAATTTCTTAGGCTATCCCAGGGCGCTGACTTTAGGTCTTCTCTGAAAGCACTTGCATTAAAGTTTTTAAAAGAACGAGTGGTCACATGCTTATGAGTGTTATTAGATGAAATGGCAAACTTACGTACTGCATAGACCATACTATGGTCACTTAATCCCATATGCACCACTCCTGATTTTAAAATCCTTGAGGGTTCATTTGATAATATTATATCAATAAGTGTACTAGAATTTGGCGTAATTCTAGTAGGTTCATTGATTAATTGTTGAAACTGATAAGTCGAACTTAATTGCTTCAACTGAGACAGGTGCATGTTATTTCTATCCGATAGATAATTGCAATTTAAATCGCCTAAGATAATTTGTTCCTTAGATTCCATGTCAATAATGCGAACAATAGCTTCTAAAGCTTCAAAGAAGCCAACCGTACAGCTAGGGGGCCTGTAGGCCGCAGTTACGTTAAAAGCTTTACTATTAGGCTTTTTAATATCAACACTTAACATTTCAAACTCGTTATTGGGAATTATTTCATTTCTAAGGCAATAATTAATATTCGATCGAAGATAAATGCACACGCCGCCGCCATTACGGTTTCGATCCTTTCTTAGGATTGAATAGCCGTCAATATGAACCAAGTTGTCAGTTATTGTAGAATCGAGTCTAGTCTCATTAACAGCTAGCAAATCAAGACACTGATCAGCCATAATTAGTCGAAGCTCTTCAATATGCAGCGGGAGACTAGCAACATTAATACTCGCAATTTTGAAGCCCCTCACTTTCAAGGCAGAGGTCATATCATCATAACAATTTGGTTCACATTCAGGCAAAAAACTGTTGACTTCTTTAAATCAATAACAATTACTAATATGATTCAAAATATTCTTAGCAAGTGCTGCGCTACCTTTCTGATTTAGGTGCAGGCCACTACTGTTCAGCATGCTGCTTCCTATTTTGCTGTTGTCAATAAAACTTAAGTCACGGCCACTTACAAATGACTTGATAATCCTGTTCGTTTCGGTTACTTTGTCCCCCATGCTTGGCTCGTCTGTTCTATGGGTGAGGCCTGAAATGGTTACACTAGCTGTGGTATTCTGCGATATGTCTTCGCACAGATTTATAATATCTTCTGCGACTTCCCGAGGAGATCTGTTGCGAAGATCGTTCGTGCCAACATGTAGTATGATCTCACTTGGGTCGGTACGAACAGTTGGGATGGCATAGCTTTCCATATCGCTCACTGTAGCACCCGGGAAACACCTCATCTGAACTTTAGTGTTATTTTTTGACATTTTCCACCATTGTAATCCCTTCACAGTAGAATCGCCAAGAATAACTACCCGATTTTCTGAATCTTGTTGGTCAGATTGCCGATTGAAGCTTGTGCCGGGCCGTGAGTTACTTGATTCTAACAATGTATACTGCGGGCCGTGTTCCTGCTCTTTTTTCTCATCTTTTCTGTTGCCACTGCCTTTCTGGTTCTTCTTCTGGCTCTGGTTCTTTTTGCCGTTTTGATTGGTTTTCTTTGCAGGTCTAACAACAGGGATACTTGTTTGCGTGACTGCTTCTGATGGCGTGACAGCTTCTGTTATTGACCCAACAGCCGTAAAATTATATGCCTCATCTTGACTGAGCTTTAAATCATTTCGTTGCAAAATTCTTATCGTTGAAATAAGAGTTGATTTTTCGCTTTCAAGGGTTCCTATCACTTCCTTCAGCTCGGCTAGATTATCTTTCGCGACTTTCAGTTGATTACGAAGTAGATTATTCTCTTCCTGTAATTTGAAATTCAAATTTTCAGTTTCAGCAGCACCAGCAGAAGATATGTTAATTTTCCCGCCATCATTCAAAATATATGAGATATCATTTTTCATCATCTTTATCTCCTCTTTTATTAGTTGTAAATCAGATTTTACCTTATCCTGACTTGTAGTAGTCAAAGCATCCGCCGGATCTAATTGTTCTATTGCATACGTCTCAATATGTTCATCTGCTGCCGGAGCTTCGCTTTGCTGGCCGCCATTATTACTATTCCTTGCTTCATCTCCGTTGTCTTTAACGTTCAAAAAGTCGGAGAATGCCTTTGTCAAACTTGCACTGCCAGAACCTTGAATAATGATCTTCTTTGTAGTAGTGTACAATTTAATTGTGCAGTCCGCGGCCTTGAACGAGAGCATTTTGTGATGTTTATCTTCGTTCACCTCGGCTGAAGCAATCGCCGTGTTCTTCAAAATTTCCGACACCAAAATCTTGAGTGAGTCAACATTACTTGACCAAAGAAAGTAATTTAAAGTACTATCATATGATAAACAATCCTTTAGCGTAGAATTTTCCATCGTAGAACGTACTATTTTGAGCAAATAGACCGATTTGTTTAAGAGTCCAGAGAGAGAGAGAGAGAGAGAGAGAGAGAGAGAGAGAGAGAGAGAGAGAGAGAGAGAGAGAGAGAGAGAGAGAGAGAGAGAGAGAGAGAGAGAGAGAGAGAGAGAGAGAGAGAGAGAGAGAGAGAGAGAGAGAGAGAGAGAGAGAGAGAGAGAGAGAGAGAGAGAGAGAGCGGCCGAGGACGGCTTGAAGAAAGACTATTGAGATAGAAGGGACAGAGATGAATGGGAGAAGTTGGACCGTGGTCATAGCAGTAGCCCAATACAGTGCGCGTAGAGTAGATAGCGTTACTCCCTTAAGGTAATTTCCCTGAAAAGGATGTACTATTAAGATTTTTTTCAGACTTGGCACAATTGATAGTCATGCATAGGACATTGAAAAAATGAAATAAAAAGATGGGGTCACCGTGCTTGTTTTTGCCCTGCATACTCGTTGTTCTAACTGTTTTTACGGAGTTGTGCGAGAAATGTTCGAAGCATAAACAACTGAAGAAAGCTGTTATTATGTAGCAAAAACTATGAATAGTAGTGAAAACTAGGGCCTAATTGTTTTTCTGGGCTATATTCTTTTCGTATTGTGATTTCAAATTGCCCGATCTTGCAAATGATGTGAGGAAATTGGACCACTTCGTCATCATCTCCAACTCCTTCCTGGCTCCAAACGCAGAGTTTCACCCCATTTATATATAAATAATCCAACTTCTACTATTAAACTTTTTTTCTCCTTGAAATTGTTTTTCGTGTGCCTATTACGAGTATATTACACCAATAAAAAAGGGGGGGGGGGGGGGGGGGTCACCGTGCTCGTTTCTTTCAGCTACACGACGACAAAGGGTAAATTTCAGCTGAAAAAGCTCAATGTCAAGGCAAATTCGCAATGTTTCTAGTGTACGCGCGCCCGAGCGCGCGCTAAATGATGCCATAAATTATGCGCAGTAAGGATGCGCCATGCAATTGAGAGGAATCACCTTAAGCGCTTTCTCTGGTGGAGACTTGAAGGAAAAATAACAATGACGATGACGACGCCGACGAAGACGACGGCGGTGGCGACGACGGCGACGGCGACGGTGACGGTGACGGGGCGATGATAGTCACGAAAAAAAAAAGTTTCTTCTTTCGTGTGCAAATTGCATTCAATTTTCCAAGCCAGCAGATGGTGGGAAAGTCAGGCAGTCAGATGTTGCTCGGCCTCCGACGGCAAAAAAACTACCGACCATTCCTTTGGAGAACGGTGGACTGTAAGAACGTATTCAATTTCCAGTCTTTGCGCGTGATCTCAACCCGCGTTCCTTGTTTTAATTTATTTAATCGTCGGCTTAGTCGTCTTTCCATGCATGATAAGTAATCACGAGTAACCCCCCGGCACTGTAACCCTATTACTCACCCCGGTATAATCCTGGCCGGAATCCTGTTCCTAATAACCAACATTTGGTGACTGAGCGATTTTGCGCGGCCTAAAATTTGTGGATAAATCAAGGCTGGAGAAATCTTTGCTCTGTATACATTTCAAAATAATTTAAAAATCGATGTAAATAAGCATAGAGCAAAGTAACTTTGCCACTGAAAAAGCCTTGCAGCCTGTTTCAAAGAACCGAGGTAGGGAAACCCAACTGACAACGGAAAGTACCTTTGAAGTTTCTTCTTTAGGAGTTTTGTGTTTTACCGCATCCTTAAACGGCTGAAAAATAGTTGAATATTATATAACTTGTAAATTACAGGATAGCACCCGAGTTATGTACGTTGCTGTCGTCATCAACTTCCTTATATCCTCGTCACCTGCCGGTGTACTAGCCCCGATGAATTCATGAAATTGTGTCCTAAAAATAGGCACCTCATCTGTAGAGAACATTAATCATTGCACAATCTCCAAAATATTACCTTTCGGCATTTTAGGCTTGACCACTTTTTTCTCCAAGTTGCTGGTCTTTTCCAAATTATCACCTCCCATCTTCACATGAAGGCGGAGGCGCAGATTTTAATGATTCAGTGTTACATACCAAGTTGCAGTTTCACTGAAATATGCGCCTTATCAAGTTGTGCCAAGAGGCTACAGTAGTAGATCTGTGACTTGGTACTATATACGTTGTACATGTACTGAAAGATAAGTGTATGTATCAGCTCGGCAGTGCTTCACCTGAGACGGATTTCGTTCAAAATGAACATCCCTGGGCACCTACAGCAATGAGATATTGTTTTGAGGACAAATCAGCTGATCAGTTCGCTTTCTTGATTTCGTTCACATGCACGCACTCTCACCTCTCACTTCATTCGCTCTGGCGCAGGAAAAAGATACTGAAGTATTTAACTGTCAAACATGTGTGGTCACTGGAAAAGGCATTTGCAAATCGGCTGAAATAAAAACACTCGTGGAAACAATTGCGTTATCAGTCTAACGTTAATAGACCATTTTACAGTTCTTTGCTAAGTCCCCTGGCCTTTGATTGAATGCGAGGCTAGGGTTGACCTTGTTTTGATACAAACCTACCTGCTTTTCTTATGCAAATTATGCTGATTAAACACTAGTTAGCATAAGAAAAACATGATTTACATAAGAAAAGTAGGTAGGTTTTTATCAAAACAAGGTCAACCCCAGCCTCGCTTTCACCGACAACTGTAAAATGGTCTATTGTGCATGAAAAAGCAAAACATGAAGGTGTAAGCTGGACAGAGTTGCGTCTAAATGAATTGATTCTCCTACACCTATTACAGCAGCATCAATATAGTTAATGTAATTCATGGTGACTGCAGGAAAAGCTGGAATAAGCTTTTCACTTATAATAATGTCTTACAACTTGCTGAATTGGTGACCTGTTCTTGGTCATAACATATTTCGAAACCGATTTTATACTAATGAACAACCATGGCTTTATATTAGAGAACTTCAATGTCAAAGTTTACTATTGAAGCTTTTGACACGGATTTGCTTATAATTTCTCTTTTAATATTTTTTTAACATGGTAGCCCATCTCGAAGTAATAACAAACATACTGCAATGAATTGAACTTTCACCGCCTGTAATCAATAACAAACGATTTTCTCAAGTGAACCAAAGTTGTGTACAATGACCCACAGAACCTTCTAAAAGGAATCGTTTTCTTCATTTATGGTTTGATAATTGTAAAATCAAGGATAAGTTGAAAGTCCATCGTTAACTTTAACGGCGGTTTGCAGACATCTGAGCGAGGAAGAATGTTACACTTACAGTTACACAAACGAGTTTCGGTCAACTAACCAATGCCACTGGGTTATACTATGCGTGAACAAACACGATTCATTAGTGATGAGGAGCGGCTGTTTCCGAATAACGCAGAAACAAATTATTTAGCTTCATGCCTGAACAAAACGCCTCCGGGCAGTGTGCCTTAAAAAAAAAGTGAAATGACAAACTTTATTTGACTTCAGGAGAGTTTAGACATTGTTCCGCACTGCAAAACTGAAAAACAAAACTGTCCGTTATATGTGTGAGTGTTCGACTGTTGAAGACTGACATGGAAGCCGTTGTTACCATTCCGGAGTGAGGCTATCCAATAGTCCTTTATTTGCTGTAAAAGCTATGGTTGCAAGTCTATTGTGGATGGAGTAAGGCATAATACGCAACCGCACTATAACCTTAGACCATCCCGCGCATGAGCAATGCTCTTGAAAAGGGTTTCATAAAAGCTGTAGGTGGTTTTTAAACGAGACTGAATCAAACGTAGAAGTTGAAAAGGAACTGAACGGCATTGAACATCAGACTCAACCACGGCTGAAAAGCGAACCATTCGGAGTCGTATCAG
>JAEMWC010000900.1:250000-310000 GCA_016490735.1 Pachyseris speciosa
GTTCAAACGCATGCATGCCCACTTTAACTTACGGTCTTCTTACGAAGTTCCTCGTCGTACTCGAAATTACGCGCCTTTGCTTTAAGTGCCGATGTTTTATTAATGAATGGAAAAATAAGACGATTTCTCGATGGGAACCATTTAGGTATTTCCGCCGCTAAATTAATAGCACATTTTAGTTTCAATGTAAATTAAAGTTTCAGCACTTAGACCCATTTGTCAGAGGAACCAAGTTGGTCACCACAATAGCGTATTGTAATTAGATATGCTTATCGTGGAATAGACGCCGCTTAGAGAAAAACACACCCTTAAATGAAATTCTAAATCGAAGGTAAGAGTCAAACTAAACCACCCTAACTGGATTATCGCTGATCAATGAATTTTGAACGGTTTGAATGTATTTGATGGAAAGTCGTTTTAAGTGCAATTTATTTGATCGTTTACTTCAGGTTTTGGTACCACTGAAACATGTGGCTTACTTTCGACTGCTTCTTGAAAGATTCGCCCTGGGGCTAAGTTTAGTCGTTGCATATGCTCGTGTTTGGATAGTGTCCATCTTCACCGGAATGTTCTATGAAGTGGGACTGTTAACTTGAAAAAAAAGTATTTGCTGGTAGATATTTACTAGAAAACTTTCTGAAGCAACGAATACAACATTGCTTAACCTGCCACTCTAATCCATGCAGATGATTTGAGGGTCATTTCACATTATGACATGATTGAGCATAACTATAGCGAATACTTTCGCAGCAAGATATTTTCCGTGGCATTAGCTCGTGCAGATATATTTTTATTCGCTACAATATGCATTCAATTATTCCGCTGACTTCTGCCAACTCGTTTAGATTTTTCTGTGGCTGCAACTTCCCATATTAAACGGAGTTCAGTCGCCGTGCAGGAGTATCCAGGTAAGACGACAAAAGTTAATCTGTGTAAATGGCACAGCACTTATCATATCCTCATTTAACATAAACGACATTTTTTGGTCATCATCTTCAAGACTAGGAATTAAATTGTCGTCAACAACATACCATCCCGTCGTCAATCTGCTAAAGATGGAAGGTCTAAGCAGGAACTTTCAAAAGCGACTCGAGACCAAAATCTTCTCTTTAAGCTGATCTAAGATGTTATTTCAAGTATACACTACTAAGACACTAAAGGTAAACGCACTACATGATGCGTCTCTGTCAGAAACTAACTTCGTCAACAGTTTAGTACACTTTGGACTTGAGGTCGCGGTGGTCAGGTTTGTTGCTCGGAGTGAAGTGGCCAACAAAACTACTTGTTATCAGTTCGACTAATTGTCCGTACGTGTTGGTGTCAAAACAGGGCTTAACCGTTTATAGATCACAGTCAGATATAACTAAACGACCGGCTTTGCATTGATGGATGAGATTGTTATCCAAAAATAACTTTGCAACGGGCTTTTGTTAAATACTCGCTTTCGGTACTAAATATTCTCTCTCCAAGGAAAAATTATCGTTTTACCGGCATGAATAGAGTCGGCAAATGTTAGGTATTCTACAGATCATTGTTTTATTTTACGTTTGTGTTCAATTAAGCCAGGTAGTCATTGGTCGAGTTTCACTTCCAAATAATGTTTAGCAACTTCTGGGGCCGAGGTGACTAACTTTGGATGGAATTACCTATTTTATAGCTGTCATAGAAAATGATGGAACAGGCTAATTCAGCCAATTTTACCATTGCTGCATTGCTGGGATCAGTAAGGCCTCAGCAAGAGCTTGTCAGAGGTGCTGCTGTCTTTCGAGAAAGTTTTCAAGGAGGAGAGCGAGGAAGTCTTCGTTGTATAATGGAAAGCGATGAGGAAGACGACCAGGAATCACGACTTCCAGGTAAAACTACGGTTTGGACTGATCAGTGTCTTAATGGAAAACATTGTTTTATTGTTACACGGCGACAGAGAAAAACCTAAAACAAAAAACATTTCTTTCAGTACCCTTGAGGGCGAGAGAGCGAAATGGCTGTGTAATAGTATTGTTTGGATCCTGCAGCTTAGTAAGAGAGTGATAAAGAGAAATGCCCTTTATGGACGGACGGATGTACCTATAAATTGCTTTATCGATAACGCTCGTTCAAATGTCCAGTTGGATGTCCTTTCACTCATCTTCAGTTTTAATCTTTGGTTTAGTCTACGTGGCTGGTAAGAGTTTAACTAATTTTTTTTACGAGACTTGGAAGCTCAGAGGCGATTGCTTCTAAATTTCTTTATCAGATAACCGAAATGACTTAAACAAAGATGAAGACATCCGCGACTCAAAAACAGCCAGAAAGTCAGCCAAAACGAGAAGAAAACGAACCGCCTTCACCAGTTTCCAGTTGAAGTGTCTCGAGGAAAAATTCATGATGAACAAGTATCTCACCATTGCTGAAAGAGACATGTTGGCGAAGTCTCTTCAACTCAGCAACAAACAAGTAAAGACTTGGTTTCAAAACCGTCGCACAAAATGGAAGAGAGAAAACGTTGGAGAGGCTATTCATCTGGCTTATGAAATACAGAACAGTGGCATTGGACCCTACCACCCCCCATGGGTTCCAATTTGTCATTGCCCACCACCTCCGCCAGTGTACAGAATGAACACAATGTACTCTTATCCTGCGCCGGCTTTTATTTCACCGCATGGAGCTCAATAACACCAATAAAGGATGGTAAACAGGCACACAAGCCTTTCCCGTTTCCCTAGAAGCTCTTGACGCCCATACACAAGAACTGACAATATGATGTAGAAGTGACCAAAGGAAATAGTGCTTACATTCCTTGTAAAGTAAAATTTTTGATATCGCAGAAAAATTTCAGCCGGCTGACGATCTTCTGTTTGTGTGAAACCGCTCAACAAGTAGAGGGCTAATAATGGGTGTGATTATTCCTTTTGATAAATGGCTTATTAAGTATATTACTGACTGTCACGCATACAATGACTGCACTGGCTTGCACCGGATGCCGCCACTGAATGAAGCCAACGTGTACAGAAAGCAAATACATGTTGTAAATATAGCTTTATTTTCTGTAAGTGATTTACCTCAATATGTTTACTCTGAACATTATGGTTAAAAGGGCTATCGAGTTGACTATTAAGTACACAGAGAACAAATTACACTCCTCTTATTATTAAATGTAAATCCTGCCAACGTTGGCTTATGGTCGTTTATAGGACTGTAAGACATTTGATAAAATACGTAAATTTCGTTATATAAGGTCTTCTAGAGAACGCATAAGAGTTTCACCGAAAAGAGATCATTTAGAAATAGGTTATAAAATTCACTGAGCTCACTATCTAACCGGCTTTTGTCATATAACCGGGATTCAACGCGGTGAAATGTAACTAGCCGTTGGTGGCAAAAGCCCAATAACGTTACTTTAGTTCCGGTCTTTTCTTTCTATGTAACAGTTCTAATCTTGTTTTTGCAAATCCTCTGACCGTAAATACTTCAACCGTGCGTAACCTATTAAAAATACGGAGATTGTTCATAACCTTCAGCAATTATACTAACCCAGCCAAACCACATTTCTTCAAAGTTGATTGGATGAGCTATGTATCCCACGGATAAATCCGTAAGAAGCGGATAAGCTTCCTTCAAATGAACGAGTTTGGCCTCAAAATAGACACAGTTTATCCCCTGCATTGGGACTTATCTTCGTCAAAACTTGGCACCCCGAGAAGGATCTCCGAAATCGGCTTAATTCATGCCCTAAAAATTCTCAGTCTGGCAGGATTTAATATTTCCTCTTGTTACTGCCTTAGGTGTGGTTTAAGTTTCTTCAAGTGCTGGATAAAGCACCGTCTTTCTCTCGTGGCCACATGTTCTATCCGTGATTTCTTTAACTCTCTCTTAATTAACAAGAATTGCCTCTCCACTGATCGCCATAACCCAGCGGGTTCAGCTTTACTGCACATGCACCCGTTCTCTCGTGTTCGCACACCAACGATTATGTTGTATGATTCATGCCCTTCTGTTGTAGAGCTACTGAGAAACATTTTTACTTTGTCGTACTCTGCAAAAAAAAAAAAAGTTATATACTAACTAAAATTTATGCCGTTAACAGCAGTAGCATTGTGTAACAAGCAAAATATTTTAATGTGACGACTCCGGATGAGTGTAATTAGATTGGGAAGATTCTATCCAAGCCGTCGGATGGGTTCAGCAAGTTCTTTGGTTTTCCAGTTTTTATATATAGAGTCAAGCAACTTAGTTGCAACATACATGCTTAAGGTTTGAAACCTCAGCAGATTGAGCCGAATATATCAGATACCAGTACAAGATTTTACTGAGTTGCTATTTGTTACATTTGTTTCTAATTAGAATTTCAGGCATATTTTAGCAATTTGTCTCAATTTTAGCCTCGTGAGCACCCAGTTAAAGGTCCAAGAAATGGGAATACTCGTATATCGCGATTTTATATTTCTTGAACCTTAGTGGTTTACATTTTGAGCTACTGATAAACCGAATGTCTGAGTCAAGTTAATTTTTGACAAACAGTTGCAAATTCCTGTACGTAGGAGTAGGGGATTTCGTTTTAGGTCATGATTTCAACCCGCAAAGTATATCTTTTAGCAACTAATTCTTGAAAGATATCAGCAACCTAGTGCGCACCTCACCGTAAATGAGTTCTTGTTGACCCGTAAACTAATAGCCTGTTTAAGGATTACCTGGCTTATGTCAATTTCCACTCTTAAATGCTTTAATCACCTGCTAGTAAAACCACTATCTCGAGAGTAATAAACGATTATAAACAAATACAAGATCAGACCGAGATAGGGCTTATCTCCTTACGAGATTAAAATCTAAACGGCTTTCGGCAACATTGGCGAACATCTCATTATTTTAGGCCTCCAGATTGAACACGTAGACCAACCAGACTGGACGTGACGGTAATCTTCAAATCTTCATAAAAGAAAAAGGATATTTATGTGTCATGGTTGTTCTTGAGTTATTCGGTGCACGTCATTTCATAATTTCCTGCGTGAAAGAAATGTAATCGTGCAGTAAAAAAATTGTCTCAATTTCCAGGGTAAAAAGTTGTTTTTTGAAGGGGTGGATTGGATTTTCTTCGCGTCAGGAGCATGTTATTATCTCGAGTCTCCTTTAAAATCAATATTTGGAAGGCAAATGAAAATTTCAGCGACTATGATGATAACTTCCCAATTAAACTCTTAGCGGGGTGAGGAGAGGGGGTCTGCACCTTCAAACACGTATCTTTCATCAAGTACTGAAAGAAGGGATTTATTTGTTATTTATCTTTCTTTCCGAGAGCTGTTGCTCATTCCGGCGATTATCAATAACCGGGAATCATTCTGCAAAATTCTATTTTTCCAGTGTCTCCCTATTTTAGTCAGCGCTAGATCGCCTGTACCTCAGATGAAAGCTGTAGAAACCTTTGCCCCTGTGGACTGTTGATTACTACACCAGTTAGTAAACACGACCAGAGAAGCAACCCAGTGTCATATTCTTAAAAAGAATACCAATTACGATATTTAAGGAAAGTTAGTTGGTTTTAAACGTTAACAGCTCCGGAAAACGTCTTTGGTGCAACGTAATAAGCACCGAGATTAGACTATTGTCTGGTGATGTGGGCATGACATTTGTCGAACTAATAAGTCCGTGTTCCTTCATGCATTCAAGGAATTAACCGCCCGATCACGCAACCTTTAAAACTGACTAATCTTTTCGGGATGGTTCCTTGTTATCGCGTATCAAAGTTGTTATAACAGAGAAGAACCTGTCAACTTTCTAGACTCACATTTAGCACTTTTTTGGCTTGAAATTTCGATAACTATAATTGGAGTGTTTTGTTTTCATGAAAGGTTAGAACCTGGAACCGGAAAGAAACTTTGAGCATGATCGACTTACTGCTACGAATGTTTAATTGATCTTTTAGCCGGCCAAGCATTTGATGATCTCATTAGCCAAGAGTCATATCAAGTAACAAGCGATTATATGTCTGTTTATTGTAAACTCTGAGCATTTACCGGCCCTTTGTTCCATAAAGTGGTCAAAAGTGAGGGGTGGTAGACGCTATCTTAATTGGCTGTCAAACCGATTATTATTGTCCGGATACCGATATAATAATATTTAGCAATGACAAATAGTTGTTGCGCGCTTCAGTAATTCTCTTATTATGGGTGCTCTCTCTATGTCCACATCACGGCCTTATGGCATCTTTTAGTATCAACGCCATCTTGGGAAAAACATCGCAAACGACAGAAGAAACAACCGACGTTGCACGTCAGAGACAACAAGAAGATGAATGCAAAAGGGAAGAATTCGTAGGTTCGTTCCGTTTCCGAGAAACGAAAGATGTTAGTGCTGATGCTTAACATGTTTTAGCCGGTTGCTGTTGTTCGCATTTTACTCGCTCTTTGTCTTTCTTTCTCATCACTGAAATTCATGCGCCCAACGCCTTAACTCAAATTTCGCAAGACAAGACTGCATTTTTCGTGTTAGAATTAACTCGTCATAAATCTTTCCATTGCATGCTTTTCCACGTGCAAACGTTCACAGAATTGAACAGAGTAAATATTTTGGTTTTTGTTCCTTTTCTACCCGGCAGAAAATTCAGAAAAGTCAGAAACGTATGAGGACGAAGACGACATTGATGATGACACAGATCTGCCAAGGCAAGGGATCCTCATGAACAAGGCAAGAAGAAGGCGAACTGCCTTTACCAGCAGTCAGTTAAAAACGTTAGAGCAAAAGTTTCGAGATAAGAAGTATCTAACAATCTCAGAGAGAAACAACTTGGCCTCAAGCCTTCGTTTAACGGACACTCAAGTCAAAACATGGTTTCAAAATCGAAGGACGAAATGGAAAAAGCAAATGGTTCCGGAATTTGAGGGGAGCTTTCGCTGGGAAGAAATGAGCCCCATTTTTTGTCCTATACAGACAGTATTTCCTTTTTATGGACAGCTGGCACCTCCATTATCGCACAATTTAAGTGTTATGCCAAGATTTTGTCCTTCATCAAATCTCCAAGTACTCCCGTCAAACTTGTCATTGCATCCTTTTGTGCTACCCCACGGACTTAATGGTATGAGTTAGAAACTTGTCTGAAATGATGTTATGACGTGGCTTGGAACAGGTTCCGACTGAAGTGTAATCATTGAAACAATTCCTTCCTTCTTCACATATAGGGAGAGCAAAGTAGACAGCTCCATTTCAGGTTATACTAACTAAACCCCTGCTAGCTACGTCCGCCCACCCGGGCCGATCAGTGTAAACATGACCACAAGTCTACCTTTCTTTTACGGTAATAATGGCATATGGCGGAGCGAAACCCGGGGGGTACTCCCTTACATGGGCTATATAGATATGTGCGGCCACAAAGGGTATGGTTTTTTAGCCGTTTTGGTCTGAAATAGGGTATGGTTTGTGCACTCTAGTCTTGAATTGGGTGTGTTTCTTAGACGAAGCTACCGTCCTCATCCATAGGCGATAAGACCATCAACAATAGCCCTTCTTTTTTGTCTTTTAATTATGTTTACGCCAACCGTATTCGTGAAATTGGTCTGAAATAGGGTATCGAATTTTTGGTCAGGTCTGAAATAAGGTAGGGAAAATCGCAGATTTTGGTCTGAAACAGAGTAAAGGTTTCAGGAAGCGAGCCGCACACCCCAACCCAATTTTTCTGAGAGTATCCCCCTTCCTCCCCCTCCCCGGGGGGAGCAAAAATACATTAGACAAAAGCATAATTATTGTATTGGAATGTGACCTGCCTTTCGTGATCGTAACCTGCCAATTTCGCAGAACTGAATACTTAACAATAAGAATTACAACACACTTTTCATTAAGAGACCGTATTTGTTATTGTTATTAGATATCTCTGTATTATAGGAAACGTGTTTAAAAAAGATAACAAATCAAATCAGATGATCAAAAGACATAAACATGTACACAGTAACGCATTTTTCCAATGTTGTCAATATTAAATATTTGCTTATAAGTTATATTGTCATATCGTTACTTGTCATAGGCCTGTGTAAAGCTTACGCATTTTTAGACAACCGCAAAAAGAATTATCCTACGACAGCATCCCATCTGCAGAAAACTAAGATATATAAAAATAACAAATCACTGAAACGTATTATTGAATTTTTCGCAGTCATTTTTTCTTTATACAACTAGACTTCATGGTTTAAAGGCGACCTTGGGATGCGTGGCATTCAACCGCACGCCTGCACGCACAGCCATGCGAATTCTCTCGAATTCTCTCACTGAGAAGCTGGAAAATTTAAAAGCTACGGAAACAGAGTTACGTCGATTCCATGGTCTAAATCTTTCAGTTTGGGTAAAAATTACTAGGAAAAGATGGGACTCAGTACATTTCTCAAACGAACTGTCGTAGAACATTTGGCAATAACTGATTTGGGCAGACTGAAGAAACTAGAACGGAAACGAAGAGAATAAATAAAGTTAACATCCTGTTTTCCTGGATTGCCTTCAGTTTTGGCAATTCCGATAAACTAGCCTAAGCGTTTTCGATCGTAGCTTTGACAAGAACTCGAAAATCACTTAAAATTTAACCGAGGCACTTAATGCTCCCACCCTTCGAAGAACAACAAAATTAACAAGTGATAGATAGATGTTTGAAATACACGAGTGAGGAAGTCAGTAGTTTTCTGACTATTTGATTTGAGATTACAAAGTTATGTATTTTCTATCATGTGTCTCTTCCATAACTAAATATGAAGTTTCATTAACACCAGAAAATATTAGAGTTCTTCTCAATGTGAACTACTTTCTTTGATTTGGTACTGCTCTGGTGTGAACTGAAAGATTTAGTCTTGTCATCTTACCAAATACTTAGGTCATCTGAATACCTCATTTAGTTCACCAACTGAAATTTTGTCTTTTATGTAGTGCTAAGACACTTTACAGGGGCACCCACCGAGCTAAATTAAACAAAAGCTGTAGAAAGGCATTTTTAAGCACCTTACGGTGTTTGAAGTCTGTTTAAAGCGATGTTTTCATAAGCTAGAAGAAGTTCATCTGTTCGGATTCCCTAGCTGAAATTTTAATTGCCCGAAAATGTTAGGGAACAAAATCTGCCTTTGAGAAAATGCAAGCTGAAATTAACTTTCCACGAACTTTCTAGGGAACTAGTTTCTTTCCGAAAATGCTAGCTGACGTTTTCGACTGCCAAAAAGAGCAATTACGACCTTTCCGAAAACCTCAGGGGCTATGATTTCCCAAAAACGAATCTTTTAGGCGACGTTTTAGTTACGAAAATCCGAGTGCACTCTTAAATCGACCCGAAAGAGCAAGGAGAATTACCCTCCATCGAACAGATATTGATACCGAAACTTGTCGTTGGGTGCCCCTGACTTTATACTGTACTTTATACATCGGTTATGTTATAAGCCAAAGATAAAATAAAATAAATCAACTTTGTTTAACATTCTATGACTGACAAACTTATGGCTATCGAAATTCCGGTTCGAATTGGAATTTGGAAATAATGTTGGTTTTTGAGGACAGGGGGAAACCGGAGTAACCGAAGAAAAACCTCTCGGAGCAGAGTAGAGAACCGTTTACATGCACTGATCATCAATAAAGCAACTCGATGTTAAACATTTGAACGTGAAAAGGGGGTAAAGTTCATGCCATCATTTCAAAAAGTTTAACTTTTGCCTCCAGGTTATTTTTTCCAAAAGGAATTTTGTCAAGTCACTTAGTTTATACTTTACTTGCATGTTTGAGCTGTCTAGTGTCTATTGTTTCTATTCGATTAGTATTTAATACTATTAAATACCTTTCAGCAAAATGAGTTACTTACTTACCAGAAAAGCAGAAGCAGCAGAACTAAGCAGATCTTCCTAATTTTGTCGAGTGATTTTTTTTCCCGCAAGCTGAGGTTAACAAGGCTTAACACAAAGGTTTATTGTATCATACTACGAAGATGCCTGTCGCAGGCATTGGGTAGTGATGGATTGAAGTCTTGTTGTTGCCTTGCTTAGGGTCAATATCTTTGAGACCTTGGAGAAAAACTCTGCGCGCTTTTTTTAAACTGATAAATGGTGGTACGCATGCGTGAAAGTGTTAAGGGGTTGTTTTGTCATCTTGGCACTCACCGCTCTCCTTCCCTGTTTATTGTCAAACTGTACTAACCCTGACCCACGAGCTACGTCGGTCTGAAACACATACAGTAACTTTTCTCGTGTTTTACGAATCGGGATGCTAGCGTAGGAACTTCTTGTTAACCGAGAAACAAATAAAACAGCTCCTATTATTTCCTCAGTTTACTATGTGTCATTGAGAAAACTAAGACGTTCTGTGAGCTGAAAGCACACATGACATTGCGCGGCTTAAAGCCAAACAAAAAAAAACCATTTTTTTTTCATCCCAATTTAACCGAAATTCCAGAAACGAAACAAGCCTATTGAGAAGATATTTTGGATGTTAACCATCGAACCGAACAATTGGGTGTCGGCTCGGCACAACTCCTGGCTAACACGCGACGTGGGTTTGTAGGCATTTATTTTTTGAAGGGGATACGTTGCTATGCAGTGGGGAGGCATAAAATCACTTTATTGGAGTATCAATACGTTGGGGTCAAACTGTACTAAAATTAAATTCACGCACTTTCGTTTGAATAGGAAAAGCGCCTGAAGCACCATCAAAGAAATGTCAAGTGATATTGAGAAAGGGTTATTTCGGTAGGGTCTTCCTTTTAAAAACTTTAACGTGCTAACGTTTTCTTGTCAATGTATACTTTACCCTGATGGTTTTCGAATGTTTAACTGTTTGCTCCATATCTAAATTTGGACCCTACCGTGCTCCCTAAGAAAAGAAAAATTGCTTCTGATGTGACCCAATAAAATGCACTTCATTAATCTTCCTGCTGTGTCCTCCTCGTGAAATCTATATCCGCGCTGAATTTTGGACATAAAATCTCTGACTTTAAGCCTTCCGAAGGTAGAACAATAAATAAGAGTGTTCTATTCAAAGCTATAGATCTAATTATGGTAATTATGGAAATGAAATCCAGTAGCTTTTGTCAACATAAAAGAACAGAAGGTTGTACTTTTTTCTACTGAGTTGTGATAGGTTTTATATGGCTCCTTAAAATTTCCATTACTTTATGCCAGGCTGCTGACTGTAAGCCGCAATTTGACTCGCGTGGACGATGCTCTGGCATGACTTTTATAATAACTAGCTTGAATTGCATTGAACAATAATGTAGGTATCGTGGTACGAGCCGTCCCCTTCGTGCTAAAGTCCTGCTTAAGATCAAATCGCTGATGGCTCTACGTGTCACCGGTCAGCCTTAATACTTTATTTTTAGTTTCCAAAAAATGTTTCTCTTTTTAAAATTCCTTCCAATTTTGGCGGATGGGTTACAATAATATTGTGTTTTTGCCAGGTTTACTGCTTTTGAGTAAGGATGAGGATCTATGCCAAGACTATTTCTAAAATAAGCTCTTAAATAGTCAGCTGACGACGTAAACTTGTGGCATTAGCCAGAAAACACTTGGTATATAATAACTTGAAAATAAACGCCTTGACATCCTAAATAGAGAAGTTACAACCCCTTTAATCCCCTCTTCATTTCCACCCATCATCCCCTCGCAACCGAGGCATGGGTCACGTCAAACTTACGAACTATGCTGGGAATTCCAGGGATTTATGTCCTATAATTGGCACAATTTTTACGAGAGACACTGCACGTCTAGTGAGCTCATCAAACATACTTTCATAGTTAATTTCTTCAGTTGTTTAAAGGCTTATTCTCATTCACTTAAGTTACTCTGTCATACGCGCTTGACACCAATACCGACAATGTACCAAAACTCCTCTTGTCGAGGAAATGATCTAGATCTATGTGTATTGAAACAAAGAAGAGTAGTTTGAGCGAAAACCATTTAGCCTCAAATACGATAGAGGAAATAAGGAAGTAAGGAATTGCGCTTGCTTTGACGTTCCTTACAAGAATATACAGGCCATTGTGGTTTCTTCAAGATGCCTTGAACAGATGTCGGTAATTCATTTATAGCCGCCATTCCATTCCATTCCATTCTACACTTCTTAAATTCGAAGATCATCTCATTCGAACCTCAAACGACATCTGATAGGCAAGAAAACGTCAAATGTCATGCAGCAAATAATTTCACCTTAACATGTTCTCGAATACTTAGTTGTCTTCGATCGTAAAAGCTGTCAAAGTAATTATCTGCAAGATAGTTCGAACACGGGATGGCTTTACCCTCACCTTGTACGCCTAAGGTTAAAGCTCGCCGAATTTTGCAACACCACCAAGCGACGATTCAGTTTAGTGAATTTCGACACATCACCAAGAATGTCCATGCAAGTTGGATACACAGGAGCTCAGTGTTACATTACAGCCGTATAACTAGTTATAATATATAGTTCCAGAATAATTTGTTTTATTAAATCACATATTTTCGTTACAGCTAGACTTCTGCATATTTTCGTCAATGCCTCTCATATTTTAATTAGGGAACTTGGAAGCCGGATACCATTCAAAGGCAGATTCTTTTGAAAGATCAACTTGTTTTTTTTTTTAATAATAAAACCTGCGTAAGACAAAGCAACATTTTAAACCTGTCATAAACATGTATAGATATACCTAGTATTTTCTCGCGATGCTAAAATCCACTATCGACCCACTATCTGCCTGTCCACAAACGAAACCTGCTTGAACGTGATCAGTATATATTATTTCAGATTAACTTAAATAACTTACGGATTTGTAGACAACCGCAGAAACGTTGTCAGACCCAGATAGCACGGAAAATCAACAACCGCAAGTATTCCAAGCATCTTTTTTGCAAAAGTAAATTGAGCGGTTCAGCAAAATAAAAACTAAAAGAAAATGGGCTGTTTGAATTAATATAACCGAAGAATGATTGCGGGGTAGAAGCCAGTTTTGTCATGCACCGCAATGTTTTCAGTACAGGCTTATGATATCTGCATTACGTGTCAGTCGTGAAACTTATTTTCATTGACATGCGTTTTCAGGTTTTTTGAGTAAGTAGTTCGTTTTGACTGATTTGTATTCGTAGCCTAGCTGCCACCGCTTCCTTAAATAGTAATGAAAGAAGGCGAGCAAGGAACGACATTGATATGTACTTGCAATCGTAACTAAGCTCTGAGCATGTCAGTAGATAGTTTTCTATTATCTCTTGTCATACAAAAAATACCGCACACCGGAACAATGATATATGCGGGAGTTCACTCAAGCCTGATAGACCGGTAACTACGAAACAGAATGAAAGGAATTTAATTTACGTTTGTGGATCTCACTGTAATTGAAGGCTTTTTTCGCTTTGCAGCTAGGGAAAAAAGTAGAGATAAAATAATTAAAATAATTAAGGTCTATAATATGTGCATAAAGAAAGGTCCGCGCACTCAGCGGACCATTCGATTGATTTGTTCAGTGTTAGCTGGATCATTTTGAAGGCCTGTCGATACTCGACGTGATTGTCAGGTGTATACCATGATTGCAAGAAAGTTGATTTCATGAATTTAAGCAGCGTTGTTTCTGGTTTAGTTCAAGAATTCTTATTGTCAACCTCGTTCCTGGTGCTTTTCTGGCCCTAATTGCGGAAAAGTCCTGGGAACGAGGTTGTCGTCTGGCGCATCTTCTGGTTTTGCACCCTCTGACCTACCACTTCCTGTTACAGTTCTGTGTGTGTTGCAGTCGTCGTAGTTTAATTACATTTGGTTCTTTTGTAATATCTTTGTGATGTAATGAAGTAACGATTAAAAAAAAAAAAAAAAAAAAGAAAAATGTTTAACTTGGACTACTTCGGACTAGAAATTATAATTTCCCCAGTTGATCTGTCAAGTTAAAGCCAAATGGAATTAAGTTACTGCCTGTGGATACAAAAGCTAGCGACAAATGCAACAATGTTGATACTTGTATAAAACGAGGTTCAAAGTCGAAGGCTGCATAGTACATACGGTCATTGTCAAAAGGTTTAACTGAGGTTATTTTTCTCTGAAGGAATTTTGTCGTGTCATTTAGCTTGTATTCTATCTCTGGTTTATCTCTCTAGTGTTAATCCTTCCGATTACATTACTATTTAATAGTATTAAATAGCTTTCAGCAAAATAATTTAGTTGCTTAACAGGGCAGGGAAGCCAGGAACTACTGGACAGGAATTAGTAATTAAGCAAGTGGAATGCCTGACTTTTGCGCTCAGTGTTAACAAGGTTTATAGAAAGCCTATTATAGGCAAGATTTTTGTGGTCAAAACATCCCTCTCCCGGCGGTCTAAGTGTTGGGAGTGATAGAAATAGGGCACAGGACGAAATTATATTCAGTTAAACATTACTAGAGTTTGACCAAGCGTAAAAGAGGTAATGCATTTCTGCCACATTGGTTTGCGTTAAGGCACACAAGAGTTTTACCTAAGCCCTTAGCTGGCAACCGTTAGGCGCAAGCATTGATAAATAAGGCTTAAAATGTTAACAAGCTTTTATAACATACAGGCCTGATACGGGGAAAAATTACTAAATGCTGATTTGTCCAAGAAAATGGCATCTTTTCTTCATTTTGCTTCTGAAAAGGGCACTGAAAATTACTCGCCTCCGATTGGTCGAGAGCCAGAAATACTCGTTCCTGATTGGCTGAACTCATCACAACATCTTCATCATCGACATCTTCTACGATTTTTTCTTTTAACTCCAGTTGTATTTGTTAAAAAAGCATTAAGATCAAGTATTAGTTTGAAAAAGATACTCCAGAAGGTGAATTTTTGCATGATAAAAGGAAGAAGCAAAATATTTTGCTAGTGAAATGTTTAAAACTTGGATCGACTCGCATGGCACCCAGCGGACCTGTGTGATTACAAAAATGAAAATGATTCACTGCTTCAAGGGCTTTCACACCGCATGTGTCGTGCAATTTCAAAACTTCTGAAAACACGCGTGATATAAATCCATAATTTTAGTCAGCCCCATGCAATTACCAATACGATGAAAGAAATTAAAGTCTGACTTCGACCCTTTAGCTTCTGTGATGTTTAAGCCACGGGCGTAGGGGAAAATTTTGTCGGGGGGGGGGGGGGGGGCTGAGCGTTATTTGCCCGAATGCAACTTGATGATGATGCAACGAGATGTTTTATCCTCAAGGTTAATTCGTCATCGTTATCAAACACAAAAAGAGATGAGATTCACTATGAGGAGTGATTATTTTGCCCGGTGCCCCAAATGTCATTGGTCCTTTACATATTATTTTGCGCCGTCTTATCGACATCGCCCCTTTCAATTTTAAATATAGCGATGCTACTGCTGGTGTTTATATAAAGGGAATTCGAATAAACGACCGCCGAAGGCAGGAGCATCTCGGGGGGTCCGGGGGGCATGCTCCCCGGGAAATTTTGAAATGTTAGTCCTCGGAAATACGATTTCCAGCATTCTGAGAGGCAAACCAAAGTGTTTTAATCGGCTGTGAATTCAAGTCAGCTTTCGTAGTTAGAAAATTAGGTGATATGTGATTAAAGTACAAATTTGCTTTTCGTTTTTGTAGTGCCCGAATCGTCGACCAATGTTTTGGCGACTGGGGTGCTGCAGCCCTCCCAGCCCCTGTACCCCCCCCCCCCTTCCCCGCCACGTACGTTTATGGTTTAAACTTTAACCTGGGCAGCAGGGGTTGAACAAGAATGGGGCGCGGGTTGAAGCGGCGTGCGGGGGAGGAGACGAGTGAGAAGAAGGGAACACGCGTGTCTCGTGTCTCGTCCCTCGTACGCGTAGCTCTAATTCACGCTCGATTTGCTGCTCAGGTCAGTTAAACTTTGGACTCGTTACCATGTCCTCCGCCTTTACCACACCCCTTACCACTTCATAGCAGACATCCTACACGTAATTTATTCAACGCGGCTTCCAATCTCATCTCAAAATTGACACTTTCTTTAAGAATCACTATATAGTTTTCCTCGTTTATTTCCGTTTTGTTTGTTTTTATTTTTCATGGGAGTTTTCTTTGAGAGAAGCCGTCTTAGTTAAGAATCAGATACTAATAGCACCACGAATTCTAATTGCTTATTCGGTGTTGTAGGGCAACGGAAACCAAGTCAACTGAATATCAGACCTAAAGTGATTTTTTTATCGCATTTTCCACGAGAACTTTGTAAAAAAAAATATGGCTTATTTTTAAAGCAATATACGAAGCAAGATAGGTAGCAACGATGCTTGTTCTTTTTTGACGGGGTAATTAATTTCAAAGTAGTTTAGAAGATTAGTTCACTGAGTTTGAGATCGTTCTCTTATACCTTGAAGTTCTCACAACTGTGGGGAATAACGATTCCGTGAAGATAAATGTAATCTATTTGATCCGCGGAATGAAAACTGGCAATGTATTTTAAATAATTGCAGTTGTGCATGCTCGCCAATAAACAGCTACGAAAAAGAAAGCCTGAATCATTGAAACTAAAAGCTATACCTGAATGAAAATCTAACCCACGACCTTTTGTATAAGGGCGCTGTGCCCTCACAAGCTCTGCGCTATCAGTCCAGCCATGCCTAAAAACTGTAATGCATAAAAATGCCCGTTCCTTCTCACGCAACTTATATTGAAAAATCATTAGATAATGCTCGGGCAATTTTTCAGAGGTTTTAGAGCTTTCAGTTTTTTAATCGGTTTCGCAGCCGAGACTACAGCAATTCTCAAACTTCCATCCATCTGATCAGTCATCCTCGGTATAAAGTTTACGGGCGAACGCAGTTCGTTTTCCTTTGACGGGATGATTTGAATTCTTTTCCGGGAAACCAAAACACAGTTTAGAAATGTAGAATCACGTCATGATACAGCAGTCATGACAGCACATAAAAGTACTGCTCAGTAGCCTTGATTTGAATGGCCTAGGTGTTTCATTTTTAAGCTTCAAATGATATATAGGTTTAGGTACTTTGCTGTAAAATTGTGCGCCTGGAAAGCTTTAATTACACGTGATGATCTGAAAGGTAAAAGAAAGTAAGCCTCGCAGATATAATGAACTCATTCACCTTTGTTGAATCGAAATAAACTGAGAAAACTAGCACAGATGGCGACTAAGTAAATTCTTGTCTGAAGGCGTTGCGACTCTTTTTATTACAATGAACCAGAAGTCAAGTTAGCATTGTGCACCGAGGTACTGAGTTTCGTCAGTGAATATTTAAGAAGCGAAATCCTTCAATTTTACCAAAGGAAGCATATTGACCATGGAACTGGATTATTCTCGATTATTCTCGGCGATGGAACGAAGGAGCTGCCCTTAAGAGTAATGAAAAGTTTGGAGAACAGTATTAAAGAAATTAACTAGGAATTTCCAAACTTTTCTGAGAAGAAGTCTCTGAACTTTGCAACAGCAAAAATAAATGGAAGTAAATTATGAATGAAGCAAACTAAATAAGATCTAGTTCACCTAAATGAAAAGGAAAAACAGATTGGTGTATTTGACCTTTTACATTTTTCAGGACTGCGGGTCGGACAAATATGTCCTTCTATTCCTATCCTCACGTTTTTAGCTAATCAGTGAATGAAAATTTCATTTTTGTACAAACGCTCGAAGACTTTTCCGCGAAATTCTAAACGTCAAGGCGAGCCTCTTCAGTCGTCCGCCATATATAAAAGACTCAAAGACTAATTGAAATTAATCAAGAAAGCTGCCTTCTATGAAACCATTTTCCCATAATGTTTTATTTCTTCTAATCCGCGTACAGCTAAATATTTTCCAAACAAAACCTCACTTACGAATCCGCTTCATCAGATATGATCGTACCCTCCATGTCATTTGGTTCTGGCTTAATTAAAAAGCTCCAGACAAGAAATACATGATCGGCCCATTAAGAGGAAAATGCTCCCTTTTTGAAACATTTTCAACGGGAATGCAACTGATAAACGGCATGATTTAGTGCTTCCCCAATTGATATTACCAGCTGCACTGTAGATACCATCGTAACTGAAGAGATGTTAAACTTAAACTCCCCCAGTTAATTTTCCTGTAAAGGAATTTGTCATGCCACTTAATTCTCAGTAGTCTACGTCTGGTTAATCTGTTCAGTATTGACCACTGGTATTCTTTAAGTCTTTAATAGCATTATACTTACCTATCAACAAAATAACTTCTAACTTCACAGGGCATGCAGTAGAGAATGAAAACGCTTAACAATAGATAATAAAGTGGAATGCCTAAATTTGAAGCTAATCATCAACAACTGAAGGTTTAAAGAGAGGCAATTTTTGTGCGATTTGTTTTATCAAAATTCCTTAGCCTGGAGTGCAAAATTGGCGCATTAGGTAAGGATATCAAAAGTACTTCCTGCGACGCTTCCAAAGTTTTTTTGGCTCACCCCCACACCCAGACCTACCTACTTCTTTTCGAGAGTACAAAGGAATCACAACTTTAGTCAAACCAGAACACAAAACATACAAAACAAATACTTACTTTCCTTAGTTCATAGCTAGCTCCCTGAGGAAGTGTCAATGCATCTGCCGAGCTAATGACGTAATTTAATTGTAATGTAATTAATTAATGTAATTGCTTTGTTTATAGTGGAAATGCACTTAGCTGGTCTTGCTAGTTCACAGACATTCCACTTAAAATTTAACATTTATCGATGTCTAGCCTTAGTTTGTTAAAGAAAAAAAATAACAGAAGATTATATCCAGTTGTTTAGTGTAAGCCTAGAATTCTCGTTAGATTTCTTGCTGTGTTAGATTTCTTGCTCGTTAGATTTCTTGCTGTAGTTGGTGGAAAGGAAACAGTAGTCGATTTTTGTCAGTTTTGACATCAATCTTATTACGACCAAACTTATTTTTGTAGGATGTTCCTTGCTGGCTAATAAGGTCAAGCACAACAGTTTCACGTCATCCTTGAGGGACGAAAGGGTATCCTCCATTCCTTTCCAGTGTAAATATCACCATTCATGACGCAATGAGCTAATACGTCAATGTTATGTTTTGGGAGCTTTCCAGAGCGCCAGTTCTCAGTTCTTAGGGCTTCTTTTATATTAATTAACCGAAGACAGCGAAAGGAGCATGCACTATACAAACTACGGTGCAAGGGCATTACCTTACGCATGCGCACAGGCAGCAAGGGGAAACAAAAGCCCTTACCGAAAAAAAAAAAAAACAAGAAGAAGCCGCAATCACGACTTAAGAAACTGGCGCGAAAATCTTATGACATGTTGCAACGTCTCTTGTTGAATGGCGTCAATTGAGCAATAACAACTAGTAATCATAAAAAATTACAATTTCCTCGATTGTGATTGGTTTAAAAAACTCCTATTTTCCACTAATTCACTTGCTAAGTTGTTATCGGACAGTTTGTTATTGGACAGGTCAATAAGCCAATCACGTTCAAAGTAGTATATTAATCAACCAGTCACATTCAAAGTTATAGTTTAAATCAACCAATCACAACCTTGGTTTCAATCATCATGCATTTTGATTGTAGTCAATTTCAGAGCGACATTAAACAATTTACGCTTCCTTTGTCAGTCATTTAATGGTAAATTTCCCTTCCATTTAGAACTTGGCTCTTCTTCTTTTCTCGAAAATTGTAATTTTTATGATTATTGGTAATAAGACTTCGTGTCGTCCAATTCGGTCTGTAATCATACTCGTCATAAACAAATCGGACTCGAGCTGCGCGGTTGTCCGATTTTGTTATCACTCGTATGATTACAGACCGACGTTCCCCAGGTACTAGTCGGGCGTGATATATTGTTTTACGGCTTTCATGGCTTCGAAGGTATTTGCATATATATATTTCTAATTCCCGTCCAGGGAATTTAGAAGCCAGGAAACACACAAAAGTCTCGAAAGAAAAATGTTCCGAGGAATGGCCGACGTGCGATACTACTCACTTTCTAAAGTGGCCGCATTGCTAGCGTGGTTGCTCCGGTAGTGTAGTGGTTATCACGCCCGACTAGTAACTGGGGAACGTCGGTTCGATTCCGACTCGGGGAAAAAAAGTTTTTCTTTCAACAGAGATGAGTGGCAAACTGTGTTTGGATGGTTCCTTTAGTATATGGTTCTTATATTATAAGTCAGTAACAAACATTAACTATTTTCAACGATGTCATCTCCAGACTACAGCTATTCCTTATTTAACCACATTTCTACGATGTTTGATCAGTCCTTCCATGCAGTTGTCCTCTGCAGACAATTGCCTCTGTAACTAGATAGTATATGGCCGCATAGTTTTCGTGAAAGAATTTAATCTGGGCTTGGTTAGCCGTGCACTATTATGCCGCCATAGCTTCCCTAAAAGAACCAATACTGCAGTTACTCCAAGTGCATAGTTAACTCATTCTATTCATCAGCCGTCGGGAGCAGAATGACGGCGTGATGCTTTTCCATTTATTCCAAATACAGAATAGTCCCGATCCGGTTATCCAAAAACAAATTGAGGCAATCAACTATGTTTCAGATATTGAGCTTCTGCCTGGATAAAGTTTGTCATGAACTTGTAACGCATCTTAAGGAGTCTAATTATTGTTGCTTATGTTTCTCTGAAAAAAAAATGCGTGGTTGCCCAGCAGCACTCTTTTAAAAGAATTCCAACTGCTCTTATATACTGAAGATCCCCTTTCCTCACAGTAGAGAGGTCCTGATAAACCGCATATAAATCCCTTGTTTTTATAGGACACTGGGCACCGTGTTTGAGACTTTTCACTCCTGATCACATGATACTGAATGTTTATTTGACCAATTTGAGTAAATTTATAGCCTGCCGTTCTGAGGTATTTAGTAAATAAAAGCGATTTTTTAAAAACCTGATGTCCGTATTGAAGGACAAATGGTTGTAAGAAAAATTGAAAACATGGTGACAGCACAGCACCTTGTCCCTTCTAAACAAGTCTATCAACAAAAAGTTCAATTTCCATCTCCATTATAGAGACAGTAATGGACTTTGGTAAATTCCGCTGCGACGCGATGGATTTTTTACGACGTAGGTTACCTGGTTACGTAGCCCTGAAAGTTTTACTACTGCTGCGCTGATTGACTACATTAGTCACAACAGGAATATAAGTCGATAACCTCTGTCCAGTTTAGCAAATCAAAATTCTATAAATCTTAAATCCATAGTCCAGTTTCTAATAAGACATTCTATGTACGATAATATAAGATGACTTGGTCGTATGACTTCCCAGCGGATAGACAGCCTAACACCCCTACTAAGGCTGCGCATTAGTCGGTAGATATCACTCGCTAAACCACCCCTAACGACCTTACCGCTTCCGATAAATACGTATAAAACGCAATTTTGTAAACTCCCAGAAAAAAACAATGAAATAATAAACAAAGGGAACCACAGGAAAATACCACCGGAGAGCTTTCATTTTGATTGCCACACCACAGGATTCGTCCACTAACGCCAGAAATTGAGCCACAGGAAAGGCGCCGGGGTGAGCGACTAAGTCAGAGGGCTAAAGAACATGTTAACTAAACACCGGGGAATGTTCTCAGTGCTATTTACAGGCCTGTCGGATGCTGTGCAGGAATCGATGTCCTACCAGGAAATTTGGCTTCACAAGAATTCTCTCTGCAGAGGTCTTTTAACTCACAACGAGGACAAATTATCACAGCTTGCTTTTTTATAGTCTCCTACGCAGCCGTTCTTTGTCTCGTCACGCAACAAAGAACGGCTGCGTAGGAGACTAGCTTTTTTATAGTAATGGGTCTCTACTTGCGCTGGCCTTGAGAATTCCTCTTGATTTGCAGTTTCTTTTGTTTGGTGGGTCCTGCGATTTATTTATTTATTTATTTTTTGCAATGTTTAAAACGTATGTATTGAATTCACGCGAGAGAGAACTCTCGTGGCATGTACAAAGTTTTATTATCCAGTTTTTCGTGACACTATTTTCACAGTCAACGGTATGGCAAATTGTAGTTATACAAAGACATATTTGGATATATCGCTTGTAAATTGTTCTTCTGATGCCACTCCTCTAAGGCGCAAAGCCAAGGCTCTGCTGCCATCATCATCGATATGTTTCCGTAAAGATGATCTCGTGACAAGGAAGGTGCGAATTGCTGAGAGTCATCCGTGCGCAAGGTTGTCTGTACCCCGGATGAGATTTGCCGCTTCCACTTGGTCCGCCTGTTTTGAAACCACGTCTTCACTTGAGCGTCACTTAAATTGAGACTCCTGGCCAAATTGTTCCTTTCCCTAATTGACAAGTATTTGTTTTCATTGAATCTATACTCTAGTGACTTGAGTTGGCCGCTTGTAAACGCTGTGCGCTTTCTCCTCTGCTTACGGAGAAGACAGGAATCCGCCCCTTTCTCTGCAGAACATGGATCTGCTTCCAAATTTTCATGGTTTTTCTCTTCTTGTCCTGGATAATTCTTTGTTTTGGTATATCCTAGCAAATAGTGAAAATAAAGAAATAACAAAACAATAAACCGAATGATTTTCTTAACTCGATTTAATTTCTACAGCTATTTGGGCCCAGTTGTTTCGGGCGGGTAGGTTTTTTAAATGTTATCTTCGTTTCCAGATTAATCACTAAAAGATTAACATTTCAAAAGGAATTTGTCCTCTAGTTTTGCCTTAGATAAAAAATAAATAATAAATAAATAAGTAAATAAATAAATAGATAAATAAATAAATCACAGTGATTTGAGCGTCCCTGATATATTTAGCACACACGGTACTAACAGGGGGACTTTATCCACTGATCAAATTGGAATTAAAGAGGCATTGTAATGTTATTTCGGCATCCCTTCAAAATTGAGATAAAATATGTTTTCGCAACTTGGAAACTAACATGTAAAGGTTTCTTAAGCAGTAGGCATGTTACTGCACTGGTGTTATTTGCTGTACTCTCTAGCTCCTTGTTATGGATGCTAAGGATGGAAATGGATTGAAACTTGGAAAAACTAAGTTCAGAGACCGCGATCTGAGATCGCAAACCGAAATCTTGTGTGGTTGCTCTTCCCATTTTAAATTCGTTTGACATATTGGTCTTTAAAGTAATTTTGCAGAACTGAATTTTGAGTACGTGTAGATAGAGAGAACTGATTTAAACACTTCTTTATAGAAAAACAGCGTACCCTACTTGAGAGTACCACTTCAAATTTAAGCGAAAAATAATTTTCTACGAGCAAGGTGAAAACGACTACCTTTTAATTGATGATTAGTGCTATTATTGCTATCGAACAGTCGAGTCCATTACAGGGTTTATTTACTAATCATTCAGTGTAACCCACCTATATTTCCTGTGCCTTTTTCTTCATCAAATCTCAAATCGCTTCGAATCAAACCTTTGTCAGTCTCAACTGTTTGCCGTTCTCCAAGGATTGCGTCAATGGTAAAAGAAGACATACCCACAGTGATGTAAGAGCGATAGTTTCTTCAAGTAGACTGTTTATTAGGGTGCGGTGTTTACCATGATCGGATATTTTCTCACTATGAGGTGGTAAATTCTTCCCATATCACATGGTCATAGATGATATCTATAGCTTCAAATGGCCAAATCTCCACATGAAACCATTTAAAAACAAAGAGTCCGCCACCTTCCTGTTAATACATCTCGAAGGGAAATGAAAGAGCGATAATTAGATCACCAGCTAGAATTGCCAAGGGTGCCTTTGCACGCGCAATCAGATTGTTCGCTCGTGTTCATGTTCTGCTGCCGAACGGTCAATGCGAGACCAATGAGATGACGAGACAAGCTTTTTTTTCTCTAAGCAAGAGATTTCCTTCTTCCGAGTCTTGCACGCATGCACGGCAGCGCTGCCAACTTGGCCGGAAAACTAGAAGACTTGAAGCATTGAGAGAACCCTGCAAAAACGTCAGTCGTTGTTTCATTGACGTGCAGTGATTTGAAATTATGTTTTTTTTCTAGTGTTGTAGGAAAGTAGACTACCATAACACTCCTCCTGTCGCATTCATTTATATTAGCCAGCTAGTTCAAACACAAAATAAAGTGGTTGAACGCCGGTTGGCTGGAATGTGACTGCAGTTTTTCTTTGCGATGATCATGTAAACGAAGTTGCATTTATTTGCCAACACAAATTTGAAAACGTATCCATGTATAGGTGCATTCAAAACTTATCGAACGCAACTGAAATAACGCTTGTCATTACAAAACTTGATAAAAGCTCGCGAACACACAACCAGCTTATATTGCAACATGTTATATTCCCGGTATATTGAAGTTTAGATTATTGACAGAAACATTTGTCGCGCTGCCCTTTGAGCCTCAAAAACGTCTGGAAGTAATAGAAAACACACTGAGAAGGAGAAAATCCTTCATGGGAAACGTTCTGGAATCAATCAACAATTCAATTCATCTCTGCAGGAGTTTCTGGACTCAAAGATGTCGAATGGGCTTTGCACGGAGGGTATGCTTAACTCCATAAACCACTTATGCGAATTGAAAAATATTTTCTGTGTTTCTGGACAGTACGGATTTATATGATGACTGCGATGATCCCGCTTCAAGAACAACGAGAAAAAACTGGTCGTCCTGGCACATCTAATCCAAGTCTTTTTCATTAATAGATGGGTGCTTTAAGGCCGATTGGTCGTTCAAGAATTTATACAAATTTCTCATGTTTGTCGTCCAGCGATAGTAAGTACATGTACGCTACGCCCTTTTATCGACATGGTATTTGCATGGTCGCTTACAATAGTGAAATCAACGTCATAAATATCCACGTCCGTCTCCTCCAATCGGGTTTAAATTGTCATTACAAAGGCCTGGTACCCGGTTATTTCGATTACAAGAACCGCCTACTTTGACGTCTACTTTACTTGTATATGTTCCCATGAACAAAAATCAACTGGCTATTGATACATAAAATCTAACACACTTATACGTGCTATATTTATCTTTCCTTGTACAAATGTAGCGCACTAAGGGACTATTGTTGTAACATTCAACAAACGACACTGAATACCGATTTCTGCTCTTAGTGGAAACTAAATGAACATTAATAATTCATAACCGGAGCAAAATATTGTTGATTATTTATTCTTGGTCCAAAGCTCGATTAATAACCGAACTTTAGAGTTTTCAAAGTGGAGAGCCTTGCACCGGTTAAGGTTTATTTCTAAGTTTAAAACCACGGTGACCTTGGACCCCATCTATTACATGCATGAAGGAGTAATTAGCGCCAAGTAAATCGTTCGTGTCCTTGCTTGATGTCCTTCCCTTATCGAAAACAATGAAGTGTTATTTCATTGTAAGTGCCTTTGCTGTACTTGTGTTAACGATAAGCTTTGCTTGTGGTAAACAACATGGAAGAAGACAAAAACAAAGGCTCTTAAACAATAAGCACGTGTACCTTCTTGATGTTACGCACTCGAGACACCAGAGGCACGGAAAGGAGCCGGGAAAGGTGCGCCACAACACTCAGTTAAAGCTAAGGGGTAAGCGGATCAGAAAAGTAGCCGTTTATTGTCATCAGTCCTATTTTCTCATATCAACGCAGTTTTGTATTTTGATTCTACCCCCTGAAATGGAGGTCACAGTTTAGTTCATGTTTGGTGTTCATTTATGTTATCGCGTTAAGTACCGGAAGAATCAAGCACCATTTCACATTTCATTTGAGTGAATTATGCATTATCTTTGTTCAGCTTTAGAAGATGAAATTCTTTGTAAAGTAGTATACAGTATTCTTATTAGTCCACGTTGGCTGTTAGAAAGTGTCACCTCCAGATTTCCAGTTTTGTCCAACGCATTTGAATTTGATGGCGACCAACATTGTCAAGGATTATTAATACCAGGCCATAAATCATTGTCCACCTATGATGTCTAGTACCTTATATTACCTGGAATACCTTCTTCAGACTCTTTTCAATTAAGGAGAAATTGTCCGTTCAGTTCTGATCTACAGCCGATACTCTTTATCCCATCACCTGAGAATCTTTAAATGTTTTATTTGTTTTATCTCAATACTGTTTTTCTACCTCGGGTGAACGTGTTTCCTTCTCGTTAAAAAAAATCTTCTGTTGTTATTAGATCGGCAGGCCTTGCCTGGTTTCAAGTGCCGTCGCGTAAAATTCGTAGTCAACCGTAACTTGCGTTTGAAAAAGGAAAAAATGGATGCAATGTGGAGACAGATACGAAAGAAACATTCCAAGAAAGTTCTGCATATACACAAGTTTATCAGACCCAACAAAAAGTTCCAGCTGTAAGTGAACATATCATTTTCTATATACAAGTAACAGAAAAAAATGAGATTATCCAGCAATGAATAATGCTCGAAAGAGATTAGAAGTTACATGAATTTCATCACATTTACATTTTAGCTCGTTTATATTTCAATTCTTAAATTTAGAATGTCATATTATTGTAAATTATATTATACCATGTTTTTGTTTAATTAGAGTAGAATAGGAATTTTTTTTAGCATAGAGGAGCCAATTCATTTTTGGAATGCTAATAAACCTTTATTATTATTATTATTATTATTATTATTATTATTATTATTTATTATGAATCAGTGTTCCATTTATTACTGTGCGATCATCAGTTTGGAGTTGTTGAGATGCAATTCAGTTTTCACACAAAAAAAAATTGTGTCATTTAATTCTGTGTATTTTTCGTAGACCCAGAGAAACAAAGCTATCCGAAGATAAGGATGGGAACTTCGTTACATACATTGAAGACTGTGTTCCTTCTGGTAAGACACGATCTATAACACCGACACTTCAAACAACAAACCCTATTCATCAATCACAGTGCGATTTGCAGTCTGTGATCATGACACAACGAAAATACTTCATAATGGTTTTGAATTGCTTACCTTTAAAAGCAAATTATTTTCTATGCATTGAATACTGATGCTAACGACTTTACTACTTTAATAAATCTTTAATCCATCCTTTCATTTCAGAACAAGCAGACAAAAAGATGTCTTTTGCAAGTGAAAAGGAGCTGATCATGGGTATGTCAAGTAATTTGTCTGGGGTATGCAAGTGACAACTCAAACTAAACTCAAATGAAGAGTGATCCTCGCAGTTGTCAACGCAACTTATGCAATTACGAAAAGAAGCCTGAAAAAAATTCAGGACTTCAACGGGGTTTGAACCCGTGACCTCGCGATTACCGGTGCGATGCTCTAACCAACTGAGCTATGAAGCCACTGACGTTGGGAGCAGGTCAATTGTGGGTTCATATGTTCCCGTGAGAGAAATGAGTGTGAATGATATATGAAATGAATCATATGCGAACTGCGGAAATGAAATCAAATGAAGAGTGATCCTCGCAGTTGTGAACGCAATTTATGCAATTGCGAAAAGAAGCGTGAAAAAAATTCAGGACTTCAACGGGGTTACAACCCGTGACCTCGCAATTACCGGTGCGATGCTCTAACCAACTGAGCTATGAAGCCACTGACGTTGGGAGCAGGTCAATTGTGGGTTCATATGTTCCCGTGAAAGAAATGAGTGCGAATGATATATGAAATGAATCATATATGAACTGCGAACTCTTCATTTGATTTCATTTCCGCAGTTCATATATGATTCATTTCATATATCATTCACACTAAAACTAAACTGTTTATTATCATCAGCTACACCACTGTTGTTATTATTACTAGCCTTTCGCAGGGTTCACATGCCAACCTCTTAGGCACCAGTTTCCACGCTCATATACTGGCAACGAGTTTATAACTTGATTGGTATAGGTAATTAACTCTCAAAGACACTGAAAATCAGATTTCTTTCTTCAAATAATAAGGTCATATTATCAGGCATTTGCAACATCTTCTGTTTTCTGGAAATACAATCTTTCAGTTACGTTTGTTGGACAAAATAGCCCCTTTCTTTAGGCATTAGAAACATACTTCACAATATCTAGCTCTAGCTCTAACACCGTCAAATACCTAAAAGAATCCTCATCTTCTATTTCTGCTCTTGTCTTTATTTTGCACCACTTTTTAGCTCCAGCTTTTGATGAAAGGAAAGTGCAACAGGATCGGGAGTCACCAGCGAACACTGGTCTCGTCAGCGGTTAGTTTGTAGATGAAACATGACTTCACCGCCGCTCTGCATCCGGCGTTCAAAACACGTTGACGTCTTACAATTTGTATTTCTTCCATGTACCTTGATGTCTCAATAGTTTCAATGGGGGACACATTTGCATTAATGGATCACACCCACTCAGAAAGCTGCTTTTCGCGTAGTGGTCTATCGCTTAAATATATTACAATGTAGGCTCAATGTAGACTGCAACTAGTCCCCTAGAAGTTTTGTTCGCGTGTTTCGTTCCCTGTACTCATGTTCCTTAAGACATGATTGAGGGACCACTCGTAGTCTAAGAACAATTGACTGTTGTTAAGAGACAATAAGACTTTTTACATCAGTTACATCTAAGTTTAGTAGGTCTTTCTGTCTCTTAGCCCCTGGACCATAGCATTTCCTGGCATCGTTAATGTATTACAATTAATTATTAACGTTAATTAATCATTGCAGTTAAAACTGAGGACAGAGATGAGGATGGTATCGGTGATGAAGGGATTCTTCCAGCTGCTGAAGGTACAGTTGGCATGAACATTCTTTAACACACCAAGGCATCAATTTAAACATCGCAACTTGTGAAATGGCATGGTCCCAGCATGCAATATGCAATAGGTGATTCAGAAAAAGATGTCCGAGCGAGAAAATGGTTAAACCTTACACTTGCTATTTGTGCAGTCAGGCTCCTGGTATTTTCCTGGTGCAGTTTAAAGGCGGAGTACGGTTGGTTTGGGGTAGAATTTTGGCTGTTTACTAAAAACATCATATTTAATTGAAAATTCATTGAAATTAATTCAACCTTTCTACAGAGGACATCAAGGTCACTGTCTACCACATTGGTAACCAGTGCGTAGAATTCGTTTATTTTAGGTTAATAATTAACCAGTTTCTGAGAAATGTTGTTTTGAGGGTTAGATTACGCCCCCTCAGTTTTTGACAAGTTGCTCTTTTTTTGGTGCAATAAATGTCGGACCATTTTGGTCACCATGGTAACCAATCAAACTTTTTAGAAGGGAAATTTCTTATAACTACTCAATAGGGTTCCAGATATTAAATTAAATAAGGAAACTTATACCAAATTTGGTGGCAAATGCTCTAAATACTCTGAAAAATATGAGGGGCACCCAAATTTTTACGAAAAAAGCCTTTTTCGGAAAAATGCAATTAAATGATGTTTTGTACAATTTAGGCAACAATAGAGGCGCAAAAACGATTGGTTTTTATTTGGTTGCCATGGAAACCGCACGCAAACAATTGGTTCAAAAGGCCTTATTTCATAGTGGGAAAAATAATTCGGCAAAGAAATGTATACATATTCTGTAACTAGATAGATTCAAGTTATCATTGGTAGGTAATAAAACAAATTGACGAATTTTCATTTGTTTTCTAAAGTCCAACCGTACTCTCCCCCACCCCCCTCGTAAGATGAAAATTTGGGTCATGCCCATGTTTTGCAATCGGAAGGCAGATTTGATTTTTTTGTTTATTCATTTGGCAGATTCTCTATTTCAAACAGTGTCGGATTCATCAGAAATTCTGAAAGAAAATGCTCAAAAGGAAGGTAAATATCCACCACTATTCATCTCCACTTCGGTGAATAATTGTTTTAGTATATACCACACAAGCTGAATAATTAGCGGACCAAAACATTACTTTATGTGTGACAATATACCAACAAGCGGTCGGAAATTGGAAAATCTCGCGTGCCGGCAGCTCGGAGGTGAATAGTACTTGCTAATCACCTCCGAGTTAACCAATCAGAGCGCGCGAAAAGCACTATTCACTTGTGTGGTATATACTAACAGTGGTTATTTATGGATTCTAGCAATGCTTCTTTTGGAATATATACCAGCTGTCTAGCGTTGACTGAACTTGTAAAAACTTGTAGTCGAACAACTTTTGAAAATGTCTTGTTTGTTCTATTAAGCTTCTCAGTTTCTAAATGACCAGCAAGATAAAGAAGTTCCCTCTAACTTCGGTGAGTAACGAATACAGTATATTTTTGTTTCTCTTTTTTAGAACGTTTAACTGATTGCTTTTAATTTTGAAAAAAGAATATGACCTGTTAACTTAATAATTTGATAAATAACTACTGAGGGTCAACATCGTACCAGTGTTTTAGCAGAAGGTACATAACACTTTCTGGAACCCGGGTTTCAAATGCTTTGTGTTACCTAGCAATGCTGTTTAAACCTGCCGCTATGGACGATCCGTATCCCAAAAAGACGGAACAGGGAAGAGGTAGGTGTCCAGTTAAGTCATTTTTGTTGGTTTTTTATTTGGATTCAGTTGTTGGTCCTCGTTCAGTGAGGACACTAAACCCAATTAATAGTAGGATAGTAGAAGTTTATTTGTTTCTTTGTTTGTTTTTTTTTTTGGCTGATTGGATCTCTTGTAGATCCTACGTAAACAAGCAGCATAATCGTTGACGGTCCTTTGCTCTTTTGACAGTTGATAGTTAACGCAAGCGCCTGATACTCTATGTACCATGTATCGTAGGTGTCTTGATCATTTCCATGATAGTATACCTTACCAGACATTGAATCTACACAAAGCCATCGGTACTTCGCACATAGAAACAAACTTTCATAACCAGTAAATTTCCCCATTTTGTTTTTGTATGTTGCTGGCTTGTATACCGCACGTATGATGGTGTAATTTCATTCAGTTTCAAAGAAATTGAAAATGGTAGAAATCATGCTGAAACGTCTCATTTTTTTATACTTGCAATTTTATGAGCTTGGCTGATGTATTCTCTTTTATTAGATTTTTTATAGTACTTATATTGCATTTTGTTGCTTATATATATCTTATTGTAATGGTTTCTGAAAAACCATTAGTGGACGGAATCAATAAAGTTGTATTGTATTGTATTGTATTGTATTGTATTGTATTGATGTTGAACTTTTCCAGAAATGACCAGATATTTCTCCACAAATGGATTTCCTTTCATTCCTCCCATTCCAGACAGTGACGGTAAGCACCATAACTTCAACTTAAATAAATAAACAAATAAATAAATAAATAAATAAATAAATAAATAAATAAACAAATAAATAAATAAAATAAAAATGAGACATGGTCTGCACATCTTAGAAAAGGCTTGTTTTTGAAAAAAAACAAAAGCGTAGCACGCAACAATGGCCATTTTACGAGCAACCGTCATACCTCATTGGCATAAGCCAGGAGCCCATAACCAGGAGCGTACAACTCCCATACTAAGTCACGGCAATTTTTACATACCGATCTATTTTTAGATTATCTTTACCCGTGAAAAAAGGCAACGAGGACGACAACGGCCACGAGAGCGCCACAGAACAATAGTTTAATGAGCGAAACACAAAGGCTCTGCACGTGCAGATTCTTGTGGCACGTGCATCAACTTGTGATTGGCTCCTGCGGGAATCTGATATTGGCGGGAAATTCAATCTAAAATTATATTGGTCTGTGAAGATGCCGTGACAGGAATATGGGGCAGTTATACGCTCCTAATGATGGGCTCCTGCATAAGCTGACTTCGAATGCGACCCACCGTCTTTGAGACAAGAGAGTAAATTACCGTATTTTTTCAATTAAACGCCCAGATGGAAGCAAAAGTACCAATAAACGCCACTCTCGAAACGCCGCACCCAATCAGAAGGATGCGGCGTTTATTCTAGGATTGCAAGAAAAAACAACAACAACAACAACAACAAGTAGACGGATCACGAAGGGACACTGACATGCAAATACTCTGAACGGGCCAGACAAGACTGGTCAGACAATTACGGTTCTCTAAACATGTTTATGTTTCAAATAATATTTACAAATGATCTCCCGTAATTGTTGTCAGTAATTTGAAGAAATCTGATTTTGAAATAAACGCCGCACTTGAGTAAACGCCGCATCGGACACGCTCAATAAATGCCACTGCGTTTTAATAATCGAGTTAATACTGAAGGTATGCGCCACCACCACCAACTGAACCGACGAAAAGCATGAAGAGAGAACATATATAAAAAGTTTCCGGCACGTCTTAAGTCTACTGTTACTGAAACAGTTTCACTGATCTCTTAAATTTATCTCAACACAAGTGCCGTTGGAAACATGAATCAGTCCTGGCTAGTTCTATCTTTTTTTCATTTTTCAGTTGTGACGCCTGGTAACAATCAAGTACCTGGACAAGATAACGATTTTAATCCAGCCTCAGGTTGTGATGCTAGCCGTTTACACATTTCTTTGGGTTTGGATCCGGAGATAGTACTGTTTTGTTATATTGGGCAACCAACAGTAATAAATAATAAGTATTTCTAATACTGCGAAAATTCGAAACCAAATAGTAACATCTAATTATCACAGAAAGCGTAACTGATTAAGTGATTATTTCTCACCAATTTACAGACACAGGATATGTTACCAGTCCAGTATCACAAGGCAAAGCTTTCACTCAAGGTGATTAAGTACCAAAACTAGTGAGTTGTTCCTGTGGCCTTTGTGTGTTGAGAACTTTGATCATGTACGGTTCTTAAAAGAGGCAAAATATGATTCATAGGCTAACTAGTTAAATAATTAATAAATAATAGTTAAATAAGAAAGAAGAACAAAAAAAGAAAGAAAAAAAGAAAGACTGACTGACTGAATGAATGAATTGAAGGAAGGAACTGAAGGAAGGAAGGAAGGAAGGAAGGAAGGATGGGAGGAAGGAAGGACGGACGGATGGATGGATGAATGGATGGAAGAAAGGAAGGAAGAAGGAAGGAAGGAAGGATGGGAGGGAGAAAGGAAGGGAGGAAGGTAGGAAGGAAGGTAGGGAGGGAGGAAGGAAGAAAGGAAGGAAGGGAAGGGAGGAAGGGAGGGAGGGAGGAAGGAAGGAAGGAAGGAAGGGAAGGGAGGAAGGAAGGAAGGAAGGAAGGAGGGGAGGAAGGAAGGAAGGAAGGAAGGAAGGGAGGGAGGAAGGAAGGAAGGATGGGAGGGAGAAAGGAAGGAAGGAAGGAAGGAAGGAAGGATGGGAGGGAAAAAGGAAGGAAGGAAGGAAGGAAGGAAGGAAGGAGGGGAGGAAGGAAGGGAAGGGAAGGGAGGAAGGGAGGGAGGAAGAAAGGAAGGAAGGGAAGGAGGAAGGAAGGAAGGAAGGAGGAAGGAAGGAAGGAAGGAAGGAAGGGAGGAGGAAGGAAGGAAGGAAGGAAGGAAGGAAGGAAGGAAGGAAGGAAGGGAGGGAGGAAGGAAGGAAGGAAGGGAGGAAGGAAGGAAGGAAGGAAGGATCGTTTCCCAAAAATTTTGTTCCTCTTCAAACTTCAATTTATCTCTGAAATTAACCATTTGATGCTCGTTATAGTGGTGTTGTCTAATAAGGCAAAAGGTAAAAACGGTGTTTGGATACTTTTCGAGGAAAACTGAAGTTGGCATCTATTTTTAATAGCGATAGTGTGTGGTTTGCCACCTGAATTAAGGGAACGACAAAAACAGGCCCAAACGTTCCTTTTCTGTTCAGTCTCCACTAAATCCGTGAAACCTGCTATGTTAAGAAAGAAATGCTGAATGTCGACCAGCTTTAAAAAAAGAAGTGCAAAAATGACAGACCTGGCTCATTGCCATCAAAGCCGTGATATCCGCCTTGTTCAAGAAAAAATGAACAAAGTCGAGCTTCCACATCAAACTGGAAGTTCAACCTGTTGTAAGAAATCTCTAGATCGGCCAGATTTGATGGATATCACGGAGAGTAGAGAAATCTTAATTAACAAATACTTCCAGTAAGAACTGTAAATATCTAATATAATAATATATTCTATTTCCATTGTTATAAAAATATTTACAGTTTAAAAACCATCAAATCCGCGATAACCACCGTGTTTAAGAAAAAAATAACAACAGTCGAGCATCCACATCAAACTGGAAGTTCAACCTCTTGTAAGAATTCTCTATATTGGGCAGATTTGGCGGATATCACGGAGAACAGAGATGTTCTATTAATTTAATTCCACTAGTTAATACTGTAAATATCTAAAATAATAATATATTCTATTTCCATTGTTATAAAAATATTTACAGTTTCAAAAAGAAGTATTAAATAAATCTTTACTGACTGGTTACCATCAAATCCGTGATAACCGCCGTGTTTAAGAAAAAAATGACCACAGTCGAGCTTCCACATCAAACTGGAAGTTCAACGTCTTGTAAGAAATCTCTATTTTGGGCAGATTTGACGGATATCACGGAGAACAGAGATGTTTTCATTATTTAACTTCTAGTTAAAACTGGAAATATCTCATATGTTTATGTATTCTATTTCCATTGTTATAGAATCTTCTACAGTTCAGAATGAAGAATTGAATAAATGACAACGAGATATAGAAAGCAGCTAAACAAACAAGTCACTGCAAATTGTTTGCGTCTCGTTAGCAATTCTCAAAGGTTTATTGTGGTACAATTTCTTATCTCAAATCAACACTTCTTCAGTTTACCCTTGAACTTTTTTTTTCTTTAGCCAAATATATTCCCCGAGATATCACAAGTCGATTTGATATAAATTCAGCTTGTTCCTTTGAAGGCAGAATCAGTGGCACCATGAACAGTACACAGATATAGAAAATAGTTAAACAAACAGGTCACTGCAAATTGTTGGCGTGTAGCATTTCTCAAAGGTTTATTGTGTTTCAAATCAACACTTCCTCAGTTTACCATTGACCTTGTTTTCTTTTGCCAAATATATTCCCCGAGATATCACAAGTCGATTTGGTATAAATTCAGCTTGCTCCTTGAGGTAAAATCGGTGGCACCATGAACAGACTCACGATATCCATGTCGGCAACTGAACAGCCAGGCTATAAGAAGTGTAGCACTGTGTTACATAAGCCCTATAATATCGGGAAAATGTAGCATTATCAGAGCACAATGTATTTGCAAAGTCAGCGAAGAAGGTTTACCGACCGCATGGGGTGACGTGTGTTCGAAAAGAGAGACTTGTGACAAAGCAATACGTGGTGAGTATTTCCTTTGAAATACCGGATCTTGCTTATGTCTTAGCTTGTCAGTTCATGATATAAAGTTGTCGCTGAATGACTATTCTGATCGTTTTTCTCTTAATTTGCCTAGATATTAAAAACGTCGCATTTTTCTGTAGTGCAATAAGTGCACAAGGACGCAAGAAGAGCAAAGGGAAAAAAGCATCAAACAACGATGGTGAAGACAGCGATGAGAACGTCGACGAAGTATTAACCCCGAGCCAAGCTGCCAGTAGTTCTACACAAGAATGGATTTTGAACCACCCTACAGTAATAAACGACAATTTACGTCCGTCTGTTGAATACTGGATAGCATTGACAACCCCAAATAGTGCCCCTGCTAACCCTCTTACCATTCACCGTGCACTACTGGATTGTGATGTGGACACCACAGCAAAACAGGTACACCAATATTTATTATATACATAAAAACACTCAAAAAAGGACCAGATACATATTTCATAAAAAAAAAAAAAATTCGACAACACCGTGCGTAAGTTCTACCGCAGTAAACAAAATCAGTGCTTTTGCAATTACATGAAATATCTTCGAAGCGTTAGGCAAGTTTTTGGCTCTTCTGGCTAAAAGTAGTACGAGAAACTATCATACGAATTGGACTGGAGCATATCAACTTTACTACAATCTCAAGTTGATCAGGTACTACTTGTTTTTGCTAGGTACCATGCTACGAAGGCAAAGAAGCTACTGCCATGAAAGAACTGTTCCAAGTCTTAAAAGATCACAAGAATCCTATGATTCAAGAGCTAGTAAATGATTCCTATGAGAAATGCTTCCAGCGAGAAATGGAGTGTTTGTTTGGTGATTTTGAATTCGACGGCGATTGCGGTACAGAGAACGTTGTTAGATGTTGTCTCATAAATCCGTCTTATAATTCCACGCTACAAGAAGCTATCGCCAAACTTCTAGATGCAAAGCTAACGATTGATCTTTTGGGATTTCACGATGAAAGCCAGGGAACTACAAAAGTAGATGACGACGCACGACTATCAGATCATTTGACTGTCCTAATAAACGACATTGGTATCGCCATGAAGAAATTGGAGTATGCACTGTTCCGAGGCAAGATTTACAAGAAGAAATCCGAAGCGAAGTACACATACGGCTACAAATGCGAGGTCAGTGCATTTGTAAATTGCCTTGCGTCGAACGAATCTTTCAAGGGGAGGTTGTTAAAGAACATGAGAAGAGTAATCGACATTCTTGCCGATCCAGATTGCGAAGTCATACGTCCAATTAGGGTCGACTACAACCTCATTGAAGTGAATGCTGGCCATTGCTGGTCCATTAAAGAAAGGCGCTTTTTGGAAAGTCCCATTCCAGAAGAAAAAATTGGCCTGGTCACGCCACGTGCTTTCTCAAAGTACGATCCTCAACGAAATGCAGATCCCAAGTACTTCAGGGAAATCCTAGAAAACAGCCTAACGGACAGCGACATCAGTGAGTTCTGCGACGACTTTCTAAAGTTACTACACTTTAATCAGAAACGTCACAAAGACAAAGTTCCGTGTCTAATCGGGACGCCAATAGCGGGAAGACTAGTCTCTTTCAACCAGTCCTTGGACTCATCCACCACTCCAACATTGCAACCGTTACGAAACAGAGAGCTTTTAACAAAGCAATGATCAATAAAACCACCGAAGTCATTTTTATTGACGAAGCATCCATCTCGACTATGGAAATAGATGACTGGAAGATATTGACTCAGGGGGGCTACACAGCAGCCGATGTAAAGTACCAGACAGCCAAATCATTCATCAACCGGTGCCCCATGTTACTAACTGCCCAACAGAAATTGCAGTTCAAGCCCGAAGACCAACCAGCCATGGAGAGACGACTTCGACATTATACATTTAAGAGCCTGCCAGAACCAAAGAAAAAGGCTGCAGGACTGAAGAAAACGGTGGCGAAAACTCCACGAGAGAAGACAGAGAAGTCCCACGAGAGATCACCCAAGAAGAACGTCTCGCTTTAGACCAGGATGAAATGGTTGCTGTGTTGGAGAGAGCGCTCGAGCAGTGTTCGCCAAGGTCTCTTCGTTACCGCCAATTATCTCAAATGTTGCAGGCACGGCTTAAGGAGGTCCAGGCAGCAAAGGAGTTTGAAGAGCGAATGTATCAAGACAGACGGCAGAACATTTTGTCCAGAGGCGTCACAGAGGAGCATGTGGAATTGCTTTCCAGAGATAGTTCAGATCTCCTGCCTACGCCAATACGGCGCGACTTGGAGGTAGCCAACGCGCAGGCTCAGCGAGAAGAACTGGTGGCCAAGAGAGAGCGAGCGAAAAAGGCGTTTGAGTCACCGTGGCTACAAGCGATCGAGAGGGAACTATACCAGTGCAACCTCAGCCTTTCAGCAGTGTTGGATCGAGAAACTAGGGCGTCGATGGACGCATACAGAGAGGTGCTGCAAGACAAACTCAAGAACCATCATGAAAACTTGGGCACCATAAAGTGCGAGTTTGCGTTAGAAGCAAGGAGACGATGGTGTTGTGCTGAAGGTCTGCTAAAGAAAGAAGACAGACGTCTGGTAACCAATCTGGTCCAGACATTGCCGACTATCCATGATCTCGGAGAATCGTCGCAAGGTACCCTAGAGGAAGCTTCGCCAGCTTCCCCTGAAGCTGAAAAGAACAGTGACGAAGAAGCAATGTTCATGACCTCCGTGCCGATTACGAGTGGCCACTGTAGACAGTTCCGCGAAAACGACGACTGCGCACTATCAGAAGCAATGCTCAGAGAGAGTTCCACTAGGAAGCGAAAGAGACCCGCCAGCAGTCAGCCCGTACACAGAAAGGCTCAGAACACTATAATGAAGTATTTTTTCAGTCAAAAATGATCTCGTTTAAGGCTTAGTTATAATTTATTTTGGCTAATAAAATTTGAGTCCAGCCCTTTTCTTTAGAGAGTCTGCTGTTCTGAAGTCTTGAAATGTGTACTCGGAATCTCTCAAAATCGCTGTCCATTGTCCAAATCCGTGCTTAGCAATCCCTTCCTTTAGAAACTCGTCCTCGTATGCTGTAAATTTCAACACCCTGCGCTGACTTCTTTGGATTCGCAATTGGTTCGTCGGTGGGGCATCCTTCTCAGGGTACACTTCGCTTTTCGATTCTGTGCTTTCAGCCAGTGTCGCAGAACTTGAAGTTGAATCGCCAAACCTCGTGTTCACCTCCTTATCCACTTCAGAGCCCTTAGTACCTTGTAGTTTTTGCAGGCACTCGTGAACCTTCGCAGCAACTTCGCGCGACCTCTGCTTTTGATAGTGAACTTTGGCGACGGCCGAGCTGTGTTTCTGATCTTCCGACAAAATCCTTTGCTCTTTACTAGTGAGCTGATTGAGGCTTTCTGTTTCGACGATTTGGCGATAGCACGTCGGGTGAATGTACTTTCCGATTGCGTCAAAGACTAGTTTACTCATGACGTCGCCCAATTTGCTGTGTTGGCCTCCGTTTCTCGTGACCAGAACGAACTCGCACTGGGGTTTGAGCAATGGCCTTACGAAATTGATGTAGCTATCGAGCAGCTGCATGCTTGCGTCGGTCAGAATCAACGAGTCGAATCCGTACTTGCCAGCAGTCTTGAACTTTTTCTGGTCAATGAATCCCCCGTTCTCCTTGGCTGTTCTAACCATGTCGACTGTCAAGTACTGATAAGTCATAGGGCGAGACCCCTTCACCTTGATGAATAAATACACCGCCACAAATTTCGTGGCGAATGTTAAGTCTGAGGGGTTGACTTGACCCTGACCTGCCTTGCACGTCTTCACGGTGTTTTCGTAACGAGGCAAATGAAGCGTTACCACTTCTAACAGTTCTTCCATGGTTGCCCAGTGCCCCCTAGCAATCTCATCATCTTTGCCACTGTCTTGCGAACTCTTTTGAGGCACAATTCTGTCGATGACAAGTTTCGAAGGACTGTGTCTGAGGCGCCATTTATTTTTCTGAAGTCGATCATTTCAGAGATGGCATCAACGTAGCCCAATCGTCCACCGTGTCCTAGCTTGCAGTCGTCTTGCAAGTGATCGATAAACTTGAATAACAGACTGTGAGAACACAGGCTAAAGTCCAGCACTTCAAAACTCAATTCCTCCTCGTCTTCGCAGCAAAATTTGAGAAATTTAAAACATCTCTTGACTATATGCTGAGCTGCGCGATAGTAGTATAGTGTTTGGGGGTACGAAATCAATTGATTTCGTTTTCCCCAAACACTATACTACTCGCCTTCTGGTCTCGTATTCTGGAATATATAGTTATTTAATTTGATGGAATATATAGTTATTTAATTTGATGGAATCTATAGTCAATCTTATATAATCTATAGTTGTTCAATCTGATGGAACCAAGGTCTGCACACTTCAATCTGATGGAATCTATAGTTTATTAAAATGCGTGACTTTCTCGGAAAAATCACCAAGCGTGACATTCTCGGAAAAACAGGAAATGAGTCATCGCCTATAGCTATTATTTCTCACTGGTTTCGTCTCATGATTTAAAAATAAAATCTCATATAATATTATAGATGAGTTGTAATTCAGTAATCCACAATGAATTGAAAAATATGGGAGAATTGTCATGTTATTTTTGTGATCAGCTGTTGGTCAAAGTTGTTAAAAGTGTGAAAGCACCTTGCTGTGATAATCAGAAAATGTTTAACGATAATGGTGAAAATGTTTGTGGTTCAGTCCACGGCTATGATTATTGCAAAGAGTATGTCGACTTTCATAATAATATGTATAAACTACGGCGAAAATCAGTATATCACCGGAAGTACCATATTGAAAATGTGATAAATGGTATATGTCGCAAGAATAGATTTCAAATTTCTGTAAAAGATAAGGGTAAAATATTGAAAATATTCGAAGAGATAGACACTATCCTCCCTTTGGTAAATAAGAATCGAAAAAGAATGATTAGCACTAAATTTATGCTTAAGCAAATATTTTTAATGCTTGATCTTCCATTTGATAAAATAATAGTTACTAGATCAAAAAGACGCTTGGATTTTATGATCGATATTGGGTTGAGATTCTATTGTTGAGATTTGATAAGATTATTCGTATTATCAAGCAGTGAATTTTTCATCATATTTCAGTAGGTACTTATCAATAATTGGACTGTTGTCAGTCACATAATCATCGATATTCTTCATTGAGATTTGTATGCTTGAAGCATCAAAATCACCACTTCTCAACTTGTCTTTTATGGTATTGAGTAGATGTTGATAGCTTTGATAAGCATATGTGCAATTTTGGATTTTCAAATCGAGGTTTGTATGCTTCATCCACCCTTGTATCAAAAGTGATGCTGTACTGATGGCCACCAAACTAACACCACCTGTTGCCACGCTTGCAGCGAGACCTCCAGTTGCAAAGATGATAGACAATGAGTTCCCAAGTAATTTCCATTTTTTGAACCGTTTAACTGCCTGTTTATGAGCCCAACACTTTCTGTGATATGTGTGGTAATAGGCTTTTAATTCATTTATCTGATCTTCTGTTTATTCACCTGAAATATGGTTCCAGCTGAATATGCTTTTTCGCTCTTTCATATATATTGTTTATACTATAATTCTCTTGAATATGCAATAAAGTATTCCAGATATCTGGCCACATAATGGAGATCTTTTCATCAATCTTGATGTTACATTCTCTGACAAAGCATATGTATACCCTCGATCAAGTGAATAATAATCATAGAATCTACCGAAAGCATCATGTAGAATACCATGTGAGTTCAATACATCAATCCAACCAAGTGTTCTTTCAAGAAATCGTGTAATACAACCACTCCCAGGGCCAATAAGCCCAATATCCTTGTGAACATGTAATATGTTTTCAACTGTATGCAATTTATTGAAATGCTTATGATACAGAAACTGGTATACAAGAGATGATTTAAGTATCGAGTCATCAACATAAGGATACTGTTTTTTGGTTTCTTCGAATGAATGTTCAACATATTTTATTATGTCTTCTATCATATATTATATCGTTGGATTAAAATTTGATGATGATCCAAAATTGTTTTTTCGTCTAATGTAGAATCCAAGTACACACAGAAAAAAATAACACTACCGTCAAGAGGTGCGATGGAGCTAGGATCCAAATCACCAAAAGTCATTTGCTGACTACCACTTCTATTAGCAGCTGTAAAACTTCCAATATGTTTTTTATTCCAATAGATTTTACTTGTGTTTGTTTTTGGAGAAGATAAATTATCCCAGTGAACAGACAAGCAGTGCCAAACATTTATTTGACCCAAATCATTTACTGAATAATCTGCTATTTTTCTGAAACTTTGTATAGATGCTGCTGGACCAAAATATACACAATTTGATTGATCAACACCACTTATAGCTAAATTTGAACCATTGTAATAGCTGACAAACTTATAATAACCTCCATTATCATGACCAAAAAGCCCATTTTTCCATGGATTTCCACCTGTATTTGAATTTAATTTATAAACAATGAAGATATTGACAGCATTATTATTCAAATTGATTTGACTTATCATTCTCTGTGATCCATCAAACTTCAAAAAATAACGTCCATTATGTTTCTCAGCTTTGGTACAAACAGTAGGTCTTGAATTTATGGTTGATTGTGTTGCATTATTTTCTTCATTCGAGAGATCGTACAATGTTTCAACTTTTCTGTCTGCATTCATATCTAGAAAATTATTATTTGCTCTGTCGATTTGATAAGTACATTTAGAGTATAATCTGATGAATTCAGAAACCCATAAATCCAAAAAACTATCTCTAACAATGTCAGAAACTTGTGATTTGATAACAACATGATCAGAATCATTGCCTGCTTTTACATTAGTCAAATGTTTGTTTCCAAGATCATAGTGACCATCTTGTGTTAACGTAAACCAATTCCTTTATCACCTTTATCACCTTTAGGACCAATTGCACCAGCATCACCTTTTGGGCCTCTTTCACCAGTTCTTGTATTATCTTGATTTTGTGGAGAATTGAAAACTCCCATTATAATATTAATTTAGATTAATTCATGACCACTTCAAGTGTGAATGTTGTATCAAATGCACCTGTATTAGGATGTGAATAATCAATGATTAAATAGCCTCTCGATAATGATTTGTTGATGTTGACCGTTGTGATGTTTCTACTTAAAGAAGATTGTCTGTGTTCATAAACAGTTGCTGGTAATGGCAAAGGCCCACCACCTTCAGCTTTTGTCTTGAAGTAGAATATTCCGGGTTTTGTTCCTTGTAATACATACATATTCTTAATATGAAAGTTATTGTTGTGAATAACTAAAAATTCAGAGCCATTTATCAATACAGGCTTTAAACATTCTTATCATGTCCTCGATTGGCTTTGACAAAGCAATTTAAATATTGTATTTGACCAATTATATTATTCCCATTCAAATTTAGATCACCTCCTAATTTTGGCTGATAGAGAGCAAATCCTCCGAGATCGAAAGCTGTTTCCATAATTACACCTGTAACGCTTGAACGAAATAGATTCAAACTATTATTATGAATTCTATAGCCATTCAGATTTAAATCACCACCAAGTTTGGCCTCACTTATAAGAAAGCTGTTCATATTAATATTATTTAGCATTGTCAATTCACCATTTTGACCGTCAAATAAGTTTGATGAATTATTAATCAAAGCATGTCCATTCAAATCTAAATCAGTTTGTAATTGCATTTTTTCATTCACGATTTTATAAGCTTCTGCGAAGTCGTAAACACTTGATGGAACGTCTACAGCTTCAAAATCAATACCATATGCAACACAATGAACTTTGTACTTATTTGGATAAGTTGGGTTAGCATTAATATGTATTGTACAATATAAATATTCAGGTGGTGAACTTGCTGAAGGTTTTTCAATCCATAATAAATATCTCGAATGATCTTCATTTCTGTTATCAAATTTTCTCCCTACAGTTTTATGAATTGTAATTCCACCAGTTGCACTGAATGTTACACTACTAAGATTCATTCCTTCATAATCAGGAAATAGCCATTCAAGAATAAATGTGTATTTTCCATCTTTTATTGTGTACATATTAAATCCAATTCTAGCTCTGTAAATATGATTAGCTTCTTTATTCAAGTCTACACCGATGACCTTTTTTAAAATCGAATGCGGTGAACGAGGTAAATTAACATATCCATTAACTTTCAAGCCATATTCAGTACTGACTTCATCAATATCATTCATCAAATATTCGAAAGCATTCTTAGGATGAGAAGCAGATGAAATATGACTTTTTTCTAATTGATCTAAATTCACGGCATCAGTTTTATTTGTTCCTTCTTTTAACTTAATGATTTTATGCCCTCCAAGTTTCATATCCGCTGCCATCGCATTTGTTCCATTCAATAATAAAGCGTTTGCTCTAATAACTATTCCAGCTCGATTTAAAACTCTGAAGTTCACTGCATCAGTTTCATTCGACGGGTCCGCTAAATTCGTCACTCTATTTCCACCCATCGACAAATCGCCATACATTGCAGTCGAACCGTCTCGTCGAAGAAAATACTCGTCAGTATATCTTTTTGTGACCGCATCATCTAAATTGACGGGTGGAGCAAGATCAGTAATGGCATTGTTGTTCATATTCAGATTTTGTTGTGCTGTTGTGTTTAATTTTAGCGAAACCTGATTATCAACATAACCTTTGTTTACAGCATCTTGTGGGTTTGAGGGGTTATCCTGCAGGTTGAGGATTTTGTTTAATTTCATGTCAATATTACTACCAAACGCAACATGGCCGTTTTCAATTTCATAAGCTGGGTCATGGAGAAAGTAAGGCAAATTGGTATGATAGCCATAGGCCCCATAAACGATGATATGTGTTTTGGTGTTAGACGCAGGAGCTGTGCTGGAAAGTTCCACCTCAATCGCCGCTTGACCACCACTGGTTTTTTCTATCTGGAAAAGTTTTTTCATGTAACCATCAACGTGTGGAGTTTTTGAGGAAAGCTTTTTGAAACGGCTGTCCCACCTCGCGTAAGTTTATAGACCGAATGGTTAATTCAATTGTTGCACTTCTTGGGTCAGATGGTGAGTAAAACTCAGTGACAAATGTGTACCGTCCTTTTGTCAAAGGTGTCAAAATCAAAACGAATTTTGGATGTAAAGTTACCACTATGTGAAATGATAAAAGACAATGAGGACTTATTTATGTGGTATGGTGATCTATCAAAATTCTCAATTTGAAGGTTTGTTGCATCACTAACTGCTGAAGACTTGGATATGTCTTTTAACAGAAAAGCGAATGGGTTGCGTTGAGTACCAGATGCTGAAAGAACAAGGTCGTCAACAACTTTTTGTTGGCAGAATCTTTATCAGAGTTTGGAGATCCAACATTTGTTATTTTATTGTCACCCATGTCAAGATCACCAGTCATTGCAACACTTCCATCTTTTTTAAGAAATGGTGAAACATCAATGCCAGTAATTCCAGCAATTTCAGTATCAACATACCCCTTTGTGGCTGTATCATTGTTTGCTGTTGGCGCTGCTACATTAGTCAATTTGTTACCTCCAAGATTCAAATCAGAAGTCATCGCAACACTTCCATCTTTTTTCACAAAGTCAGAATTAACATATGTTTTATCCGCTTTATTTGTCGACAGATATGTGACAGCATCATCAACGTATTTTTTGGTTGCACAGTCTTGACTCAATATAGGGCGTGCAACATTGACTATTCTATGAAAACTCATTTTAACCTCATTATTAAATACAATTCTTCCTTCTTCTATTTCAAATACAGGATCGTGAATATGTGATAAAATGATATTTGAAAATCCGTAAACACCATAAACTATAACATAATGTTTTTTATTATTTTGTGAATATGGTGAGATCAACAATAACTCCATTGATGTGGAACCATGACTTGTTTTTCAAGGAAGAATATTCTTTTGAGATAACCATCAACAAGATGAGTCTTTGGAAATGCTCTTTTTATTGAATCCTTTCTTTCAATTAAATTTGATGACAAAACATCATCATCAACTGTTGCATTATTTGGATTACCGTCAGTATAAAACTCAACAGCAAAAGTGTATCTTGAAACTTCCAATTGTGACAAATCAAAACGAAGAACAGTTGTAAGACCAGCAGTAGGAATAACAAAAGACAAGGCTTTTTTATTTATTGAGTAAGGGCTTTTATTAAAATTTTCCAATTCGAGATCATTTGCATTTCTAAGAATAGTTGTTTTCGATATATCTTCAAGAAGGAATTTGAATGGGTTCAATCTTGTTCCTTCAATTGACAAACACAGAATCATTGACATATCTCACATTGGTGGCATCTTTGTCAGAAGTTGGGTCTGCTACATTACTAATTTTTTTGTTTTCAATGTCATAATTACCATCTTGTGTTAATTTGAATCCATCACCTTTGGGACCAACGGCTCCAGTAGCTCCTTGTGGACCAATTGCACCTGTATTACCTTTTGGACCTCTATCACCTTTTTCACCTTTGGACCAATTGGACCTGCTGGACCTCTTTCACCAGTTTTTGTTTTATCTTGATCTTGTGGAGAATTAAAAACTCCCATTATACAATCTTGTTAGATTAATCTTCTTCATCACTACTGCTGTCATCATCATGTTCAAAGAATTCAGGTGGTATGGTTTCATAGATGACAGGTAGTCTCTTATTGTTTTTCAATACTTTTTGTGTCTTCCTGTATACTTCCATTTTGATTTTTTCAGCGATTTCAAATGGTGTTTCAACATCAGAAGGTTTGATCAATTTTTCGATTCTCTTTGTTTTTGGATTCTCCTGTTTTTCAACATCTTGGAAATTGTTGATTGCCATATTATAGTGTTACATTAAATCGCACCATAAAAATTTCTCTTGATTGTCTTCATCGGCTTGTCAACATAACAGAAGGAATATGGTTTTTTGGTTGCTTCAATGTATTTCTTCTTGTCAATTCCAAGCTCCTGTGCAATCAGATTCCTTTCTCTTGATGATGGGAAATCATAAAGACAGAAGTGACTGCAATTGAGTCTGATTGATTTTGGACAGCCATAGAATGATAGTGTGAGATATATGACTGAACAGTTCTTGTGTCTCCCCTGAATGAAATAGCTGATTATCTGATCTTGTTTCTTGTCAGTCACGAAATCATCAAAAACAACCAATCGCTGCAAATCTGTGTCTTTTATTTGTTCAACTGGCAATATCTCTTCTTGACTGCAAACCAAGCAGGATATCTAATGTGACTGCTTATTTCATCCATGACTTTCCGCAGATATTGATACTTGTCTTGATCCAAATTTTTTGCATAAAGATGTATCTGATCATAAAAGACCAAAGGTTCCATAATCAGATGCATGAACAATGTTGTCTTTCCAGATCCAGAATTACCAGCCAATAACATTCTAAATGTATCTTTTGGCATATACGGATACAACTGTCTGAATGAATTCTTTGAACCCTGAATATCATAATTAGGGATTTCCATATGTAAATAGTTTAGATTAGTCTAACACAATTGTATATGGATGTAGAACGTATGAAAAGCTTCTTAAAAGTGGAATTGAAGCTGGAAATAAAACAAGAGAAGTTCGTGATGTTATCAAGACTTATGAATACAGAAAACAGGATGCATATGATACAACATCAGAATTACTGAAACCCTCTATTGATGTCCAGAAGAGTGTGAAAGAAAGTGTCGACAAAAAACAGGATGAAGTCATTGAACAGTTGAAAAAAAATAAAAAGCCTTAACATCCGGTTTTGAAGATCTTATGCTATTGAACACATTACCTGAATCAGTACCAATGAAAACAACATTACCAATTGATTACAAACCTAAAATGATGACTGAAACAGAACCAAAGTATAAGTCAAAACTTGACAAAGGTTTCTCACTTGATGAGGTTAAGGTATTACAGGAATATGAATTGTCTCCTCCAACAACAATTTTAAATAGGATAATGGATGGTACAATCGACATCAATGAGTATGATAAGAATATTGGTAAATTAACCCAAGATATTGGAAGACAAAAAGCTCATCTATCAACAACCAAAACAAATAGGGATAAAAATAAAGAAAAGATATATCAATTGACTCAAAGGATCAAATTACTGCAAAAGTACCGAAAAAGAATCAATGCCGTTGAGGAAGGTGCAAAAACTATTGGTTCAGGTATGGGAAGAAGAGGTGCAATGGGTTCAAGGGATGCATTTTTGGGTGACATGCTTTCAAGACTGCAGTTGCTTGGTGGATCTATTTCAGCCGGCAACAACAGCAAAAATGTTCAAAATGAATTCACAAAAATATTGCATACATTGAACAGACTGGGAATCCTGAAAACCGGTGAGTTGAATAAAATAATGATGAAATATCTAATGTAAAAGTATATGACAGAAATTTCATTACGATTCAACAGTAAAAACAGAGACAAAATTGGTGTCAGTAAGAGTCATGATTTTGAAAAAAGATTCAATACACCTCTTAAATTAACGAATGATTTGAAATATGAAATGGCTGTGAATGTTATCAATATGACATACAGTTGGTACAATATCAGAGATATTTTTGAAAATAATCAAATGAAATACAGCTATGACAAAGGTGTAAACTGGGAAACAATAACATTCGTTGACGGGATGTATTCATACGACGATATCAATAGTTACATTCATGAGTATATGAGAAAAAAAGCCATGTACTTAATCCATCTGAAACAGACAAATCAAAATTCATGTATGGTATTAACATGTATTTCGTTTTGTCAACATATCGCATTTTGATTGAACTTGATGAAAACTATCGAGTGGATCTGAGAAATCTTGATTTCAGAAAACTTATCGGTTTCGATTCAAAATTAGTTTCAGCCACAGAATATGGAACAAATCTACCTGATATTACAAGAGGAGTAGATGAAATTTATATCAATTGTGATATGGTGATAGATAGCATTGTTGATGGAAATAGCACAAATACAATCGCAGTTATTCCAGTCACAGATCTCGTTAGAAGTTTACCTTTCACTTACAAACCTCGTTTTCTTTCATGGAATCCTGTCTCAACACATACAATCAGCTCAATACGCTTTTATGTCACAGACTCTTCTAGACAACCAGTGATTTAAATGGGATAGATTGTATATTGAGTTATTCTTGAGAGGTGTGGAATTATAAAACCTAATAGTATATGAAACGGTTTGAGTTTAAAAAATATGAACAACATGGTGAAGGTATTGTGACTGATATGATCAAAACAGCTGGAAAAAAAGCAGCCACAACAATTGGTGAACATGCTGGCAAAAAAGCTGGTGACAAAATCATAGAACTTTTGAAAAAGAGAAAAAGTGGAAACAAGAGTGGAACTGAGAGTGTGAGCCAGACTGGTGGTTTAATCAAAAGAAAGAGGGCAGACCTCGTAAAATAAAATAACTTTTATCTAACACAATAATATATGTCAAACTATCGTGACTCAAAATATATCGAAAGATATGAAGATGTAGTGTTCGAACTAGAGACAGCACTTATACTGTAGTAGCAAATAATGCTCATCAGAGGAAAACAGGTTACCGTTTCGTTGTTGATAACAGTGGAGAGACTACACCATTTGACTGGTATAATGCCCGTTTTAATGTTATTTTCAAAGAAAATAAGCTTGCAGATGGAGCTAACATTGCTGCTGCAGATCGAAATGGTATTGTTAATTCAGTTCACGCTCTTATTAACACCATTAATGTAAAAATGAATGGTCTTGATGTTTATGAATGCCGAGATGCAAACCAAGCCACAAATATTAAGTCATTGCTTGAGTATTCACAGGGTTATGCTGTAAGTCAGGGAACCAATGAGTTCTTCTATCTTGACACCAGCAGAGGTGCTGAAAACAGAGTGGCACAAGCTGCTTATAACAAAGGATTCTCAGATCGTAAAGCTTTGCTTAATGATGGTGGTGAAATAAATGCAGAGATAGCATTGAACAGATACGTTTTTTCAAGAGCTTTTGGGATGAACTCATGCCTAACTCAAAAGTAGAGGTGAACCTGACACTTGAGAGTGATGACAATATGATTTGGCAAGCTACTGATGAATGTCGTGTGGTACTAACTAAATTCCAGCTAATTGTTCCTCGTATTATTTTAATTCTACGGGAAAGTCCTTATACATGAGCAAGTATCTTGACAACAGAAAGTGGACTTACATGAGAGAAATGGTTGAGAGAGGCAATTCAACAAGACAACAGACTGCCAATTTCCGTATTTCCACAGGAATAAACAAACCCAGGCATGTTCTTTGTATTCATCATCAATGATGCAATGATTCGTCTCAGACAGCCAATAAATTTCTCTATAACACCTTTTCAGTTGCAAATAACCGAACTTTGACTGATTGTTATCTTGAGGTTGGCAATGGAAATGATTATCCAGAGGTTCATTATAAACCATCAACAGAACCAACAAGAGTATTTAGAGATGTTTTGAAATATGTTCAAGCTGTAAATGATTTCAGTGAAAGTACCCTTCTTAACAGGGCAATTTCGGTACAATATTCCCTTTCATTTATTTTGATTTGACGAAACAGAAACAGGATATCAAAGATGGAATGACAAAACTGACTTTCAAATACACTTTGAGTGCTGCAACAAATGCTGATTACAGTGTGTATGCATTGGTCCTCTATGAGCAGGATATTGAGATGAGAAAGACTGATGGAAAATTAATTCTGAGATCAATGTAAATTAAATAATAAATAAAATAATAAAATAATTAAATAATTAAATAAATAAATTAAATTAAATGATTGTTTTGTATTAAATACAATTTAGTATAAACATATATTATATGACTACTTATCATCCTCATGGAGTGAAACTTTCACAAGGTCAGAAACAAAAGCTAGCAAAAGCTTATGCAACAAATTCACCTGTAACAATAAGGTTGACGCATAGTGAATTGTCTGGAAATGATCAACTAATGTTGACTAAGACACAAATCAACAAACTGATTAAATCAAGTAGATCAGGAAAAGGTTCAGACATCAAGATATCAAAAAATCAAATCAGAAAAGCTGTTGTAGAAGGAGGCTCTCTTTGGTCCAGTCTTTTTTCACTTGGAACAAGACTATTGCCTTATGCAGGTAAAGCAGTAGCTAAAGCGGCTCCAGCATTGGCTACAGGTGCTCTTTCTTCATTAGCAAGTCTCGGTGTTGATAAACTATTTGGGAAGAAACAAAGTGGAGGATTTCTTATTCCTAATGCCAATTTATCCCAATTATTGAATGTAGGAAATTTATTGAATACGAGACAGATGGCAGATATTATTCAAAAAATGCAGTATGGTGGAGACGTTGTTATCAAACCAACAAAAGCGCAGACTGGAAAGGGTATTGGAACAATACTCGCCAGTATTGGAATTCCTTTGGCCATAGAAGCAATTAGAAAATTAACTGGAAAAGGTTTGCATGTTGAAAGCAGCCGTCCAAGACGGTCATTACCAGTTCATGTTCCAGATTCATTGCAATAAATAAAAGTGGTGGTGGAAACATGCTATGATGCCATGGCGATCCCCACCTGTATTGGTACATGGGATAACCCAATAGTTATGGAATGAAAAAAAAGACAAAAAAGGGAAAAGGGCTTCTACTAGGCAAAAACAGTCCATTCAATTCAATCCCAATTCTAGGAACCATTTTGTAAACAAACCCTTATCCAACTTTGATTTAATCAATTGGGTTAAACAACTTGGAATAAAACATTTCAGAGGAGTATTTTCAAGAGACAATCTGCCAGACCTGATGAGAAACAATGAATGTGGAATAGTCAATCTCGACAGTCAGATTGGACCTGTACTCACTGGGTATGTTATCGAATTGGTGATAGATACTGTGAATACTTTGACTCATTTGTTTAATGATGCCAACAGAAGTACAGAAATACATGGCTACAAGTGGAAACAACTTGAATACTCTGGAGATGAGATACAAGAAAGGGATTCAGTTTGTGTGGATATGGTGTTTGTACTATCTTCTCGAGAGACAAAAAGGCAGATCATTCTGAACACAATACATAAGCTGATTTGATCCCACAGACACAAGTGTCAATCACAGATTCATTATAGATTACTTCGAAAATATCTAACTAAATTATATGGAAACAATATTGTGCAAGTTGTTGAACACCTGTTGTAGTTCGTAATGACAAGATAATGATAGTACTCAAGAACCAATTCGGCGAAATGTTATAATAATATGTGAAGTGAAACAAGTTTTTAAGAAAATATCTAACCAATAGATATAATGGTAAATCATATTGTGTGAAACAGAAAAAGTCACTGATGTGTACCAGGAAGTGAAAGATATCAAAAGAAAAAAAATGGTCGAACTGTGATGAAATGTACTTGTGCTGAATGTGGAATCACAAAGACTAAATTTGTCAGAAATCGGGGAAACTAATTAGCCCGTCTGAAGGGGCGGGCATACTAGATTCGCCGCAGATATGCACTAACAGGATTTTTGGAACATGGAGTCCCTTATTTAGCGAAGAAGGTGTTGAAATGGGTAGATATTATGCATCAGAAGCAATGAGAAATCCAAAGCTGCAAAAGAAATTAATTGACAAAGGACTTTCCCTCGCAAAGCCTGCAATCACAAAGGTTGGGTCAGAAGCTTTGAAACAACTATCAACAAAAGTGAGACCAAATATTCGTTACAAAACAGATATCAAAGGATTAGATTATGGCGGTGCTATTGACATTCATAAGGTTATTGGAAAAATACTAAACCAAAAGCAGGTGGATAGAGTATAAAACCTTAAATCCAGATGAACAAAGAATATGATCCATTACTGGGAGGTGTTATGGAATGTCCCCTTCAAGTGATAAACAGTTAGAGTATGATGAAAAAATAAAGGTGAGGTGAACAATGTGAATATCAAATACCATGGATGCCAATATATAATAATAAGAATAGTGATAAATGGTGTATATAAAATCATTATCATGTTGAGAAAAAATAGAAATGGATAGAACAATAGACATAGATCAAATACCATATGGTGAGATGCCAAAATGGGGTCAAACAGCCAGATTCTTAATTGACAAAAAACAGAAACTTGGTCTCGGTGTTTCAAAAAACGGAAAAAGCCGTCGAGTGAAGAAAACTGGCAAGAAAAACTAGCTGATGAATTACATGCACCCATAAAACGAAATTTCACTCGGCGGCGTGTGATTGTAAATAAAATTGATGAAATATGGGCAAGTGATCTAGTTGAAATGCAACAGTTCAGTAAATGGAATAAAGGTTATCGATATCTTCTTATGGTTATTGATGTCTTCAGCAAATATGGTTGGATTGTCCCATTGAAGGATAAGAAAGGTGAATCTGTCACTGAAGCATTCAAAACAATATTCAAGGAAGGCAGAAAACCACAGTATTTATGGGTCGACAAGGGAAAAGAGTTTTACAACAAACACTTGAAGGACTTGCTAGAGAAACATAGTGTACAGATGTACTCAACTGAGAATGAAGAGAAGTCATCAGTAGTTGAAAGATGGAATAGGACAATGAAGTCCAAAATGTGGAAGCAGTTCACTGTTCAAGGTAATACACAGTATTTAGACATGTTACCAAAATTAGTGAAACAGTACAACAACAAAAACATTCAAGCACAAAGATGACACCCGTTGAAGCATCTGATAAGAGGAATGAAGGAACTGTTTACTTCAATTTGTATGGTGATATGAAAACATTAAAACAGAAACCGAAATTCAAAATAGGTGACAAGGTCCGAATATCTAAGTATAAAGAATGTTTCGACAAAGGATACACCAAATTGGACTGAAGAAGTGTTTACAGTTGATAAAATCCAATAACAAACCCAATCACTTACAAACTAAAAGATCTCAACGATGAAGATATTGAAGGGAGTTTTTATGAAGCTGAATTATTGAAAGCCAGACAGGATGTATTCCGTATTGATAAAGTCATTCGCAGAGATTACAAGAAGAAACAAGCTTTGGTGAAGTGGAAGGGTTACAGTGATGACTTCAACAGTTGGATACCGTTCAAGGATTTAAAAGACATATTATAAAGAGAAAATTATCTAACATATATGTGAAGGAGACCTACAGTATATCTGTTATTTGCTATTATGTAGCCAAGAATATTATTATTCCTGACTATATTTAAACACAGGTCGAAAATGAATTAAAAAAAATAAATTATTATAAATACAAATGCAAAAATATTCCTACAATAATAAAGATGGATGTATCAATAGATTGCTATCTTGATGAAAAAAATGAGATTTGGTTCAGAGGAGAGACATAGCTTCTATTCTTGACTATAAAAATCCACAAAAAGCAATCAAGGATCATGTTTTATCTGATGATAGAATCTTAAGAGACCACAAAATCAGCATAAATTCACGAGTAACAAATCGTGCAGGACTGATCACGATGTAACAAAACGTTACCTCGTGCTGAGACCACTGATTCACGATGTAACAAAACGTTACCTCGTGCTGAGACCATTGAAAAAACTTTCAAATGTTTTTTATAAATGAATCAGGATTTTATTCACTAATACTGTCCTCTAAAAACAGGAAGCAGCAAAATTAAACATTGGGTTACATCTAAAGTGTTGCCATCAATCAGAAAACAGGGGTATTACAATCAGTTCAATGACAGAAGCAATAATATGCTGATGATTGAAAGTGAAGATGATCTGCACTACAAGATTGTGTCATTCATCAGAAAGAAATATGAAGTGCATTAATGGTGGCGGGATTAGGTGAAAATCAAATAAGCTCAAACATGAGAATCAGAAGTTATAAGAAAGGATATATGGCTGGACAGTGTGATTTAATGCTGATGAATCCCACAAGAAAACACATGCTCTTTGTCTTGAATTCAAAAGCCCAACAGGTGTGTATAAAGTGTCAGACAAACAGTCTGATATGAAGCTAATGTATGAGAAAAACAACTGCAATACATCATGAGCAATAGTTTCGAAGACTTGATTCATGAAATAACTAAACACATGGAAGAGAGCAAATTATACTTATCAAGAAGAGAAAGATATTTAAAAAAATAATTATATAACTATATATTATGGAGAATCAAAATGTTAAGAGAGGTCGGGAAGGCCTAGAGTTCTCAGTGATGAGGAAAGAAAAAAACACAAGACTACCTATATGCTAAATAAAGAATGGTACTGTAACATATGTAAGACAGGACGTAACTACACAATGGCAGGGAAATCTTGTCATATTAAAACAAAAAAACATCAAAAAAATATTCTTCAATAATTACAATTCAAAAGGATCCAGTAATTGGATCAATTGAATTCTCAACCATATTTAAACGCAGACGGAAATGTTTTAAAGAAATAATAACTATAGATATATCATAAATGGAAAAAAATTATCGAAACTAGTAGTAATATGGACAAGAAAAGTCTCAAAAAATTGAGCAAATCTAAGCTAATCGAATTGCTGTTGAAGCAGCAGAAAAAGCCTAAAGTTATTATAGTTGATGACACAAAACCAAAACCTAAACCAAGAACAAGACAAGACCTTCCCGCCCCAAGGACGAAAAGACCAACTGTGAAAGAATTGGTTGATTATTTTGAGAGAAAAAGATTACAGCACCACCAAAAGAATGGTTGGAAGAAATAGAACAATTGAAAAAGAGACCGATCCAGCCCCAGAACCAAAACAGGTGATTCAGAAACCAACGATTGCACCAGAACAAAAATAGAGCAAACAGAGAAAGCTCTGAAAGGTTTCACAAAATCTTTTGAAATCAGTATAAAAAATAACAAAGACCCGCTTGCGCAACTGCAAAACACAAGAAAGGCTGTTGCATATAATATTATAAAATTGTTGAATGAAATTAAAGGTCTCAAATTCGTTGAAACGCTAAAGGTAACATTGCAAAAATGACTGACGGACAATAGAATACAAAACAGCATATTTCAACAGTGTAGCTCAAACAATTGTGAATAATCTGGAAGTAACTGAATCACTACAGTTGTCAAAAGACCAAATAATGAATAAGATTGCAGTTTGGGTATCTGAAGGTTCAGGTTGGACTGTTGAATCTGTTGACAGCCATTATCTTAATGTTGTGAAATATGCGCCAATGAGAGGCTCCTCATACATAAACTACCAAATGAACTCAGAAACAGTGCGAAGGGTTTAATTAATTTAAAAATGAGGATAATGAATGCTTCCGATGGTGTCACATCAGACACTTGAACCCACAAGAGAAATACCCACAGAGGTAAAAAATCAGACAAGCAATACATTGAAAAATTGGATTATACAGGATTGAATTCCAGTGCTACCAAACATTACAATAAGATTGAAAAACAAAATGAGATCAACATCAATGTTTTCGGTTATGAGATAAACAACCATATCCAATATATGTATCAAAAGAGAAATATGCAGACTGCTTGAATCTGCTTCTAATAACTGAAAATGAAAACAAGCATTATGTGCTAATCAAAGATTTCAATAAGTTTATGTACAATCAAACAAAGCACAAAGAAAGAAAACACTTTTGTATGCACTGTCTTCAATGCTTCAGCTCTGAAAGGGTGTTGAATGATCACAAGGACAACTGCATGCAAGTAAATGGCACACAGGCAATAAAAATGCCAAACAAAGATAACAACATACTGAAATTCAACAACTTTCATAAACAACAGCAGGTACCATTTGTGATCTATGCTGATTTTGAGGCCATCACTGAAAAAATACACGGTTGCCAACCCAACAGTGATAAATCATATACAGAGGCTTATCAGAAGCATACTGACTGTGGCTACGGCTATAAAGTTGTTTGTTGTTATGATGATAAATACAGCAAACCAGCAGTAATATACAGGGGTGAAAAGGCTGTGTACAAATTTATGGAAGCTATGCTGGAGGAAGTCAAATATTGCAAGAATGTTGTGAAAAAAAATTTAACAAACCATTGAAAATGACTGAAGATGATGAAAAAGAATTCCAAAAGCCAAATGTGTCACATCTGTGATAAGAAATATACTGAAAAGATATTAGAGTCGAGATCATTGTCACATTACTGGTAAATACAGAGGTTCTGCTCACCAAGATTGTAATCTGAAACTCAGAGTGAACCCAGATGAAATAAAGATACCAGTCATATTTCACAATCTAAGAGGCTATGATAGTCATTTTATTATGCAGGAGATTGGAGCCATTGTTAAGAAGCACACTTACAAAAACAAGAAAGGTGAAGACTGTCAAATGAATATCAATGCTATCCCAAATAACATGGAGAAGTATATGGCTTTCATGCTTGGCAATCACTTGACATTCATTGATAGTTTCCAGTTCATGAGCTCTAGTTTGGAAAAACTTGTAGGCAATCTACCAAAAGAAGCCTTAAAATACACCTCACAAGAGTTCAAGGGAAAGGATCTTAATCTGATGGCACAGAAAGGTGTTTATCCTTACGACTACATGGACAGTTTCGATCAATTCAATCAGAAGCTGCCCTCAAAAGAAGAATTTTATAGCATATTGAGTGATGAGCATATATCAGATGAAGACTATACGCATGCTCAGACAGTGTGGGAAACATTCTCTTTGAAAACATGGGTGATTATCATGACCTGTACCTTAAAACAGATGTACTCCTACTGGCTGATGTATTTGAAAACTTCAGAAAAACATGCCTTGAGTACTATAAACTGGACCCGTGTCACTATTTCACATCTCCCGGTTTATCTTGGGACGCCATGCTTAAAATGACTGATTAAAATTAGAATTGATGACAGACATTGATATGTTTCAATTCATTGAAAAGGGTATACGTGGTGGTATCAGCTATATAGCCAACCGTTACGGTAAAGCAAATAATAAATACATGAAAGATACGACGAGAAGGCGCCCTCGAAGTACATCATGTATCTTGATGCTAATAATTTGTATGGTTGGGCTATGAGTCAATATTTACCAACCGGTGGTTTCAAATGGTTGACAGAAAAGCGGATCAGCAATTTAGACCTGGCTGTCTATAAAGAAGATAGTGCAAAGGTTTGATTCTTGAAGTTGACCTTAAATACCCCCAAGAGTTACATGATCTACATAATGACTACCCACTTGGGCCGGAAAAGATTAAAGTGACTGGGGACATGCTATCAGATTATTGTAAAAACATAGCAAAGAAATTAATATATCAACTGGTCTGGTACATAAACTGATACCAACATTAAGCAACAAAGAAAAATACGTGCTCCATTATAGGAACCTCCAATTATATACTGATCTCGGTTTGAAAATAACTAAAGTCCATCGAGTGTTAGAGTTCAATCAGTCCGCGTGGCTCAGACAGTACATCGACTTCAACACTCAGAAAAGAACTAGCGCAAAAAATGCCTTTGAGAAAGACTTTTTCAAGCTGATGAATAACAGTGTATTTGGAAAAACGATGGAAAACCTCAGAAAGCGAGTAGACGTCAGATTGGTGACTGATGAGAAGAAGCTATTGAAATTAGCTAGTAAACCCACTTATGTTAGCAGTAAAATCTTCGATGAAAATCTAGTAGCTGTTCATAAGATAAAAGAAACACTTACTTTAAACCGGCCAGCATACGTGGGGATGTGTATTCTAGACCTTAGCAAGACACTGATGTACGATTTCCATTACAACTACATTAAACAAAAGTACGGTAACAAGGCCAAGCTGCTCTTCACAGACACAGACTCACTGACCTATGAAATTGAAACCCAAGACGTCTATAGAAATTTCTGGAAGGATAAAAATAAATTTGATAACAGCGACTACCCAGAATGCTCTCCATATTTCGATAAGACGAATAAAAAAGTGATTGGTAAATTCAAAGATGAGGCAGCAGGAGTACCCGTTTGCGAATTCATCGGTCTACGATCGAAAATGTATAGCTATATGAAAGATAACCAAAAGGAGGAAAAACAGCAAAAGGAATCAAAAAGAATATTATTCAAAAATAAAATCAAACATGAAAATTATAAAGACACACTATTGATAATAAACAGATGCATCATAGAATGAAAACAATCAGAAGTCAAACCATCAACTTGGAAGTTATGAGATAAATAAAGTATCACTCAGCTGCTTTGACGACAAGCGGTATATTCAATAATGGCGTGACAAGCTATGCATATGGACATTATAAAATCTAGCTGTTGCGGTGTTTTTATCGCCTCAAACCCACTGATTTGCCTAGTTCAGGATAGTATTTGTGAGTTTTTAAAATACTGCCTCTTTCTGACCCTTTACCCGAAGAATTAGCATATGTGACAGGAACATTTGTCGGGGGTTTCCCTTTCGAATGAGTCACCAAACTACGTCACTATGTTTAGGGGATTCTAGATTTTTTCGCTTTTTACACATGCGTATTATTTTTTATCTTTGAAAATTTCATTTATGTACCACAAGCATAAAAAATAAAATACAAACGCAAATATAAGGGTTGTTTCACACAGATAAAGAGTGGCTTGTATACAGAGTATCTAACGATTGGAAAAAGCGGGGGCCTTTCGTTAGCGAAATGTATACAAGCCACCCCATGGAATAATGAAAAACCCCCGCCGTTATTCCATGGGTTAAAAAATGAAAAAAAAATAAATAAAAAAATAAAAAATGAAAAAATCACCCTGAGATGGTGTCGGATTGTTGGGTAGAGCTATAGTTAAGCTTCGGCTTCTCAGAAGTGCCGGTTCAATCTCAAGCCGGAGGGTGAAAAAAAACAAATAACTTGGCCTCAAGAGGGTCTGATAGGGCCAGAGCGGAGTGGAGGTGGGAACATAAATGATAGTGCTCTGGTGGTGTGGTGGTGGGAATTCAAAAAAAACCTCTCATGAAAAACGGGTGGTGAATTCAAATTCCAAATTAAGTCCCTCATGAGAGGTTCTGGTGGCCACCAGTTTTGCTATTTTTCTGCATCTTTAATTGCTTCAAATAATAGCTATAGGCGATGACTCATTTCCTGTTTTTCCGAGAATGTCACGCTTGGTGATTTTCCGAGAAAGTCACGCATTTAATAATATAGATTTCCATCAGATTGAAGTGTGCAGACCTTGGTTCCATCAGATTGAACAACTATAGATTATATAAGAATTAACTATATATTCCATCAAATTAAATAACTATATATTCATCAAATTAAATAACTATATATTCCAGAATACGAGACCAGAAGGCGAGTAGTATAGTGTTTGGGAAAACGAAATCAATTGATTTCGTACCCCAAACACTATACTACTCGCGATCTTTCTTGCATCCACCACCACTTTCAGTCAACCATTTCGTAATGATTCGCCAATTGGGCTGGCAAACTGAAAAATTGGAAGCAAGACTCTACAAGTGGTTTTGCGATTTCACTCGATTTATCAACATCGGCAAGTGCTTTGGTACTTGCAAACGAATTTCCTCTTGGTCGGGCTTCTCGTCATAGAAAAGAACCAACTGTCTTTTATGCTTGGTGTTCACGTGTTTCCTGCAACCGCGTTGACTTTAAATCCATCTGTGATCACAGACCTTGTATGACAGTGATACAAGCTAATCTGTTTCGTCCTTTTCAAGTGAACCGTTTGGGTTTCGGTGAATGAGCCATCAATTTTCGACCATCAGCCTTGCCTTTTCTTGTTCATCTCTGACAGCTGTCTGATTCACACAGTTTTGTTCCACTTAGTAAAACATAAATAGTGAACAAAACTACAAAGGCGACGGAACAAAGAATGGCTGCATTGGTGCAACTTGCCCCAACTTCCCCCGCTTGCTCAGGCAGTTGCAGTGTGTTGCTATTCGTAATTAAATTGCAAATCTTAGGTGACATATGACGTGGTGCGATTATGTTCAACCTTGTCCGACAGTCAATAAGCGCCTCGAAATGTCTTTAAAATATGTTTTGGACTGTGTTTCGAGTTTTCCAGCGCTAAAACTATACACCGAAACGTTTTACCATTTTAAAAGCAATAAACTGACATAGATGGCAAGAAGAGAAGAATGTTTTCTGTTGAGCAACTGCCGTTTTCTAAATAGGAACCATTGTGCACAAATAGGAACTGAC
>JAEMWC010000900.1:315000-342500 GCA_016490735.1 Pachyseris speciosa
TGTAATGAATGATGAGTTACTTAAAATTGTCGATTGGCTAACAGCAAATAAACTATCACTTAATGTCAAGAAAACTAACTATATAATTTTTCATCCTTACCAGAAGCGCTTAAATTACGACGTCAATATTAAAATTCTTGATAGCCGTGTAAATAAATATTTTAACCTTGAACGTAAGGAATACGCCAAATATCTAGGGGTCATGATTGACAACCATCTTTCGTGGAAACATCATATTAACTATGTTGCGCTAAAAAATTAGTAGAAACATCGGGATATTAGCTAAACTAAGACATTTTGTTCCTCCTAAAACACTCTTCGGGATTTACAATTCTTTAATCCTTCCTTACCTTTCTTATGGCCTTGTTGCCTGGGGCCAGGCTGCAAAAACTCACTTAGAGAAACTCCTTAAATTACAAAAGAGAGCTGTGCGCCTAATTAACTTCGCACCTTTCCTCTCCCATGCTGTTCCTTACTTTCTCCACTCAAATATTATGCCTGTTACAATGCTTTATTTTAAGCTTTCTTCGATATTAATGTTCGATGTTTACAATAACATTGCCCTTATAATATTTCCCATCTCTTTAAATCTACTAAGACAATCCACTCTTACAATACTCGCTCCTCCTCTTCTGGAAATTATTACATTAACTACTCTAGACTAAATCAGAAAAATGATTCGTTTTCTACTATGGAGCCAAAATTTGGAATAGTATACCTGAAAATTTACGAAATTCTTCAAAATCACTCTTTAAGGAAAAAGTTCATTCAACTCTGTTGAAAATATTTGAAGTTCAGGATAGTTATGCTGACCTAAACACAATAATTTCCGACTTTAAAAACTATTAGCCTCCGCTTATCTAAATAGCTGCCTCGATTTTCTTATTATAATTACTCTCGTGACTGACCCTCTTTATTTTAAATATGGTACTTTTTCTTTTTTTTGTTTTTCACCTCAACTATTGTATTTATTCTTAAGCCGTCCTCACACCACCTGCCTCGATTAGCCTTGCTATTTGCAGGTGGTGTGATACTTGTATATTTAATGAATGAAATAAAGATGTTGTTGTTGTTGTTGTTGTTGTTGTATATGCCGTGATTATCTTTTCATGCCGTATGGGAACAAGTCTACATGTTGATCTCCGATGGTTGGTAACATTGGTAAGGCAGGGCCGTAGCCGCTAGTATGAGGAGAGCCGAGTCACTTGTCTCAGTAAAAGTGTTGAATTCACGATATTTTTGTTCTTTATTGTGTGTCTTAAGAATTACACAACCAGGCTCTCTTTTACACAAAAGAAACTGTGATGCTGCGTCGGTGGGGTCCAGTGAAACACAAGAATTTGGTTTATCAACGGAGTTGGTAATGTAAATTGACCACTGTACAGGGATTCGATTTGCTGCCGTTTCGAGCGTTAGTCTTTCGTCGGAGCGAATCCACGAAGGGCTTCACTCCGACGAAGGGCTAACGCTCGAAACGTTAGCTAATCGAATCCCTGTACGATGCATTGTCAATTTACATTATCAACTCCGTTGATAAACCAAACTCTCTATTTTCACAGTTGCGTAAGCATTTTTTGAGGTTCCAGTAAGAGGCTATATATTGAAAAATTATAATCAGTGAATTGATTAAAGAGATGTTTTGTCAGTTTTATTTTCACCGGCACTGCATCGGTAAAAATGTTCGCCTGGCTACGGCCCAGGTAGGAACAGTTGGAATAGACAATATATTCGTGTTCTCTTGTGGGACCTGTTTTCTTTTCCGAATAAAAGGAATACAATTCGATCCGTTCATCCTTTCCTCGGTACTTAGAAGAATGAGAAGAATTAACAAAACTATATGGCTAAGGTTTCCTCCGAAGTCACAGAATATGAGGTCTGTGGGAATGAATATATAAAAATCACATATTTGAACTGCTGATTAAATAATGAATATGAAATCGCACTTATGAACACCACTTAAACAGTAGTGAAAATAAAGCCTGAACAAAAATTCAGGCTTGTACGGGATTCGAACCCACGACCTCTGCGATACCGGTGCAGTGCTCTACCGACTGAGCTGAACAAGCCAACTGGGCCAACTTTTGAAAATCATATATCTGAACTACGGATTAAAGAATAAATCATGATGCGTTCTGCTGGGGAAGCGTTGGCGGGCAAATCCTGCTCGTCCCGCCATGGAGGTAGTGACGAAGCACCGGACGCCAGGTTCGGACACTCAGTTCAGACCGTCTGCTCTCACCACCGCTAGGAGTATTCCGCTTTTAGAGTATCATTCTGTTCTATCAGAAAACCGTTTTCCTGTATTCCCTTACCCTATATCGGTAATCAGGAAAAACCAGAATAGTAGCAAAATAATGTTTCTAAGAAAATTCTGGTTTGGATTCACTTGTAGCCCATAGCTTTTCGGAAGCCTTCAGCAAGCTAGGCAATGCGGAAGAAAACGAACTGGAAAGCTATGCTACTAATGGTGAGTGTCTATATGGCATAAAAACTGTAGCGAGCTTTATAGAAATTAACTGGATGTCACAGTTTTTGATGGGTGTTTCATCTGGTGTTGTTTTAATACAGACGCAGACAGTAAACTTAATGAAAATTCGTGTGGACCAACATAATTTAATGATGACTTGATATTGATACCATATTACGTCAATACCTCACCCACGTTTCTGTGGTTCGTAGAATCTATTTATGTCTGAGTTTGGTTACCACAGCATAGGCGGGTTTGAGGTTACGGGGGGCGCCTCAAAAGCCACCTTTACCCCGTCCCTGCATGAAAGCCCCGTCTGAGTGGGATAAACACCTACAACGCCTGCAGGATATGTGCACTTATTTCAGTTATGCTTATGTTTATTAGCTTGGTCATGATAAGGAGATAATTACTGAGGTTAAACGTAAAATGAAAATCAATTAATAAGTATATTATGACAAGATAGCAAGGAGACCCAGTTATAGAAACCAGAAGGCCGCGTTTGCGAGGGACGCCTTCTCGCGAGATTTGAAGACGTCCGAGGACATGACTGGAATCATGATCTCTCTCTGATCATTACGTTATTGAAAAAAAAAAATTGCATTATCTTCTTTTGAAACAGGACATAGTGTCTTAGCGCGTTCCATTCTGATATTAACATTAGCTCCAACGTTACATTCAAACGATGAATGAGGTTTCTTCTAAACATGAGTATTTTAATTCTTCCTAACGGAATTAAGTGATTAGTTTATGTTGACATTTGAAAAAACCGCCGGGGGTTGCGCTGGTCTCTGACCTACCATAAAAGCTTAATTATATTAAGAGTGAGTTCACCAGAGGACCAGGCAGGGGTGACACATGCCATCTCTCCATTTTCGATGAAATTTGGCCAGATTGAAGGACTCACCTGAAAACTCTAAAAGACAAAGTAGCTCAACTTCGCACTTTTTTCCTTCCGAGTTAGAACACCCTCCCCCCCCCCCCTACTTTTGTGCTCCAAATCCCAGAAATTCCACCAAAATAAGCATCAAATTTAGACATCTCTCCTGGCTACAGAATGCAATCAATTTTCTTGATATTTTATGACAATAATGACTGAACTTGCTTTAGCTTACAATACCAGTTCGAAGATATTTGGAATGGCAGGTGCCAATCAATGACTTTCACTGGCTACACATGACACGCAAGATTTAGCAATAAGGCAAATTAGCTTATTTTCTGATCCAATTATTGTGAAAGTGCAACTTCCTTTGTCGAAACATTTTCCACCACGGTTTAGACTCGACCTTGATCTGATAAAATCATAAATAAAATTTTTGGCATCTGTTATTTTGTGGCAACGATAGCTATTCAAACAACGTGACCTGAGACTGATTGTAGCAAAGAGGAGAAGGACCAAATCTAAGAAAATACAATAATACAGAATCCGATCACGAACGTTATTCTAAGTTAATGAGATTAAAGGTGATTTCCAGTCCGCCACTGCGCAGTCTCAAGAGTTTGTTTACGTTTTTTGTTTTGATTCATGTAAGACATCACAAAATGTAATGTTTCGCAATCACTTACATGATGTAAATTCAAAGTTTCATGTCAACCGTCATTGCTGATTCAAAGCTTTATGCTTCGGTCTTTCTGATATCACTTGACAAAACAACTTCGTAGCTGTAAAAATCAAAGAAACAGTTGGGAAAAGAATTTAAAATGCCTCAGCTATAAGGTAAGTGGTTCGTAACGAATAACATCGATTCGAATTCCAACGAGTGAGACTCACAAACATTGGGATGCTGAGACTGCGCAGTACGGACTGGAAATCACCTTTAACAGTGTTCGCAAATACTATTTATAGCAGTGAACACTAGCAGAAATCAAAATTCAAAGCAATATCCTCTCAAAGTAACAGTAAATAACACCGAAATTCTATTCTAACCTGTGGGTAAAGGTTGAGTACAGGAATGAATGGGCCGATATCTAAATTCTTAAGCATCGTCATGTCAAATAAGAATTTTCCTGGGCATTATCTTGTTCTTCAGAGTGCTCTTGAAAGCCAATGAACCTTAACAGCTTACGCACTGGACCTGGCATTTAGCAGAGTTAATAGGGAGCTTAAGCAAAGATGTTTTTAAGCGACGCATTGCAACCGTAAGTGGACGTTTCTCATTCATGATCAGTGGTTGTGCACACATTTTCAAGTACATTTTCTCTCTAAGAGTAAAAAGACACTTAGTAATAGTAGTAGTAAATGTGGTAGCGCCAAGGCCAGTGAAAAGGTTAACGCCTCACTTCCGGTTGACGTCGGTGGCTCGAAAACGCCAACACTTACTTCACCTTCTGCTCATGAACGCATCGATCCGAAGTCGTATTTTTCCTCGAAATCATTGTTTTCTCTGACAGATAAAGTTCTTAGCTCATATTGGATTATCCACTGCATTCTGGGTTCAATTAAACGCTGAATTAATAACTATTTTGGTGCGTTCGAACATGCAAGTAAACACCGTGGAAATAGAAAACCTGCAGGAGAATGCGTGACAGAACGTAAGCCCGGGACCTTGATCAGCGGTGAACTATTACCGAAAATAGGAGTGCAGGAGAGAAAAATTGTGTTTTTCATGTAAAGCATGTCAATTTGGTGAAATAAATAATTTGCTTTTGTTTGCAGTTTGCTTTTTTGTTCAGTTTCCATTCACGAGACAGCAGGCTCCTGATACTGATAAATGGGTAAGGAAATATTAATCCGCAAAACAAATCGTACTTAGCTGTATTGTAAAAACAACAAAGAACTTAGAGAGCACAGTGTTTTCTATTTCGAGCGAGAAATCGGGTTATCCTCTCCGTCTGGTTTCTGTATTAGGCGTGCAAGATGGTGAACAGTGTTGTTATCACTTTCGAATCTAAATGCGTAGAAAAATGAGCCCATAATCTTAGTCAGCGGTAAACAAGATACCAATCTTTTTCATTTCCATTAAATCTCCTTACTTGTAAAGCCCAGAGATTTGCCTTTCAGTTCGGTGTAATGGCAATTCTAACACATATAAATTTAACCGAGAATGCGTGACACTAATTGCGTGATGCAAAACGGAATTCCTCTAGCTCTTGATGGATACCCCCCTTGCTACTCTGACATGCAAGTGTAATGTGCACATATCCTAGACACATCCCAATGTTAAGGATATCTTCACTCTCTTGCTCATTTGCAACTCTTTCAAAGGAGTGAGATGTCCCAGCATTATCCCGGGATCACAGAATGTTTTCCCTTGACCTCTCGTCAAAAAGCTATCCGGTCTCATCTCAGGACAGTCAGTCTCTCGGACTGTTATTCTCACAGAGAAGGAGTTGATTCTCGCTTGCACTCTTCATTTTGATGATGATGGTGCCAGCATGACAATATGTCCAAGACACTGAGGTTAACTTGGTACATTTTGGCGACCAAGGAGAAAATATGTACATTCCCTTCATGGAGATCGCACTTGGGAAAGCCGGAGAGAGGAGCTAATTTGGAAATGAGCAAAGAAATCATGGCAAAATGGAACGCACTCATTCCAATGGGAGCAGGTAATGTAGCTACATTTCATCCACTTGTTTAATGCTCTTGTCTTTTAAAATTTCATTGCGAGTGTTGGTCGAAACGTAATGTTTTATTTCCATCTGAGCTGAATTTACAAATAAAAGACGTATCATATTCCCTGAAAAATCACTGTGACCATGAGCACAACATCATGTAGTGTGTGACATATGTGACAACTACCGGAATGCTGTTTTAGATCTACAACTGTCGTTATCTTCTTCATCTATGGGTAAGGACACTGTGGTCCAAGGTTCCCTGTGGTCCAAAAACGCTTTACAGGTGACAAATTAAAATTATCATATACAACGACTCGACTACTCGATAAAAATCATTGTCCGCCATAAGCCTGTAAAAATAAATGTCTCTTAAGTTTCCGTTTAAAAGTTTCCACCGATTGCGAATCTTTTATTGACTGTGGAAGATCATTCCAAAGTACTGATGAAGCCAACGCAAAAGACCGGCCACCGTATGACTTAAGATTGAACACAGGTTTCGTTAAAAGATTTTTGGTAGAAGAGCGCAGTGATCTTGAAGGTTTATAGGGTATAAGAAGGTCAGTTATATAACTTGGAGCTTGCTTGTTAAGTGCTTTAAATGTGATCCTACACAGTCTTTTTTTTATCACCACATTTACATGGACTGGTTTTCTTCTCGTCATCATCATCGTCATCATTATCATCATCATCTTAAGCTGTAGTATCAGAATTACTATAAATTACCTTCCTCATTGTTATACATTGTAGTAAGACTATTATTTCTTTTTCAAACGGAAACGACCAAGGAGAGGAAATGGAAAGCCCACATCCTTCGAGTGCCTCACCATGATTATGCTAAGAGTGACGTTATCGACAATCCAGGTCCTCTTAATAATGGATTGGCATGAAATTTTTGCCAGCCAGTTTTAGAGAAACCCAGCGGGATGGGTTTGGCAAAAAGGGCAAAGTAAGGCACATGACAGTGGCAGTGTAAAGGAGCGAGAGTAATGACATTGAGGTAATCACTTAAAATGCTTCAGCTGTGAAACTAGAAAAACGGTTTATAATATTTACTACCATATATAGGCATCTGGTTTGATTATAATTTGATAAGGTTGGTATCACAGGGGAGGCGTTTTATTGATAGGATAGAAATTCAAGGAAAAGGATCATCAGAATTCCGGCTACCACTACAACCAGCCCTGCGTCAGAGTCTGGATTGTCTGAGTGAGATGAAAGTGTTGCTGAGTTCCAGAGGATAGGTGCCTGAACTGAATAAGATCTATAGCCATAAGTTTTAAGATTGAAGGGAACAGTCACAAGCCTAAGTTTATCCGAGGATGATCGGAGGGTTCTATTGGGCCGGTACAGAGTAAGAAGTTCCTTTAAGTATGACGGAGCCAGGTTATTAAGACACTTAAAAGTAATTAACTTAATCTTAAAAATAATTCTCGCTCGATCGGTAGCCAGTGAAGTTCTTTTAAAATTGGAGTTATACTATCATATTTATTTGCTACCATAATTAATCAAGCTGCAGCGTTCAACAGATGTTGAAGTTTATCAATCAGATGCTTGGGTAGACCAAATATAAGCGAATTGTAGCTGTCAATCTTTGAAACCACAAATGCATGAATGAGAATCTTGGTGGTGTCTAATGTCAGAACATTCCTAATTTTCGCAGTATCCCTCAGATGATAATAGCCAGATTTTACAATGGCGTTTATGTGACGTGACTTTGTCATTGAGGAATCAAAGATAACACCAATATTCTTTGCATGAGAGGATGGGAAAATGACATCAGATCCAAGTTGAATGGAATTCAGTTGTAGACGTGGACGAAATCTTGAGTGGAAGTAAAGGAGCTCTGTTTTATCAGTGTTTAATTTCAGCCTATTTACAGCCATCCAAGAATGGATGTCAGAAACGCACATTTCAATTCGTCTCGTTGCCGCTGCCATATCCGTTTCATCCTCAAAGTAGAAGGAGGTATACAGTTGCTGGTCATCTGCATATAGATGGAAGAACAGACCATGCTTGCGGATGATATCTCCAACCGGAGCTGTGTAAAGAACATACAGGAGGGGCCCTAAAACAGACCCCTGGGGTACACCACAAATCAGTTCCTGTACGCTAGATGAAGTTCCTCCGATTCTCACAAACTGCGTACGGTCCTTCAGATACGAGTTGAACCATGCTAATGCTGAACCCGAAATACCATAGCGGGATTGCAGCCTTTTTAGAAGGATTGAATGGTCCACAGTATCAAAGGCGGCAGGCATATCAAGTAATAGAAGAATGACAGCGGTTGTCGTCAACAGAACGAAGAATATCATTCTGTACACGAACCAGGGCGGTTTCACAGCTTTGATGTTCCTTATATGCTGATTGTAAACACTCTTGGAGACCATTTTCATGTAAATGATCAAGGACGCGCACTGAAGCAACTTTCTCAATCGCTTTCGAGAAGCCCGGGGTTTTGAGGTAGCCCAAATTATTTTTTTATATACTGTTAAAATAAAATAAAATTGCGTTGGAATATGGATTTGACGTTAATTTCTCGTTCGCTTTTCAAGCAATCAAAAATCCCTATGCTCATCTCACGGTCACAGAGCCAGCTGTAGCCACACATTTTGGTCAGCGAAAAATTCAAATGTACACTCCCGTTGTTGGAATTAAAAATATTATGGGATAAGTTTCGATCGCAGATCGCAGAACTTTGGTTTCCAGGTGATTGCAGGATCAATATGCAAAGGCAATTTATCGTAGACTAACACAGATGATCGAGCTTTGAATAAATAATTTGTATGGAATCAACGACGTGAATGTGCCTTTTGATATGAAGCTACAGTTGCAAACAACATTTAGCAATAAATTAAATGTTTCGTTATTTACCACATTATAAACAAAACCTGTTCCACAAACTGTATGGCCGAAGCGGCTGGGGAAATGACAAAACAGGAAAAAAATTATTACTTTATCAATCTTTACTATTTACCCATTCAACTGATGACCGTTAACCACTACATAAAACACACCCAACATTTAGTTCATCTCAGCAAGTGCTGCTTTCCTGTCGGACAACTCGTGATAAAAACATGCTAGCCCGACGGGTCGCTCCACTAGCCCCGGGCTATCGGACAGCACTTTCGTCGCGCCCTGATTGTACGCGAAACCACCAGCTAGCTGGCATTTAATTATTATATGTAGTTAATTTGAAGCTAAGAGCGTCCTTGTGTTTCCATTTCAGGCCCTCACGTACATCCATTTGTTTGAGGAATGCATTTATAACTGGTTTGCCGTGGCAGTAATAGAGCACACGCTTACAACACCCAAAGCAACAAACCCAAAGCTTCAAGAGGCATTCTTGCGGAGTAACTATGCTGGATGCTGCCATTGTGCTTATCTCATCCTCTCACTTCCCAGCCTTGGAGAGCGCACAGGCACTGAGATCGTCAGATATGACTTCAGTGATCCACAGGCTGGAAAGGACGTCAGTGACAATCAAATTGCCACAGTGAAGAACCATATGCGCCGTTACATAATTGAGGGTCACGACATCAAAAGGGCCAGTGATATGAAGGTAGCGATCGATTCGTATGGTAAGGTGAAAGGGTGTCAGGCAGCAGTTGTTAAGATTCAGGGAGTCCAGCCAGACCATGAAGAAGCACGCAATGTCCAGCACCCAGTCTCTGAACAATTTTAGCTTCGAGTCTGGAAGTCTACGAGTATGGAAGGCATATGACATAAGCCCTGGTAAATGTTTTACGCACGCAGAGGTGAAAGGATTCGGGACCCCTCAGGGGACCCACAGACCTATGCTTCTAATAGCCCTTTAGTCTACTGAGAGAAGAGACCAGTGCTTTACATCCACGGCTAGGAGAGGTGATTCCCGTCAACACCAGCTGCCGAAGCTACAAGGGTGTACACCATCCGGAGAAAATGGGGTGAGACATGTGATGAGCTCTCAGGGTGGTACTTTCATAAGGAAACAGGGTCAAGCTCCCAAACAGCCATTAGTGATCCCGCATGTCAAGTTTCAAAGGTATGGGCGTTGAAAACGTACATGTAGAGCGACCCGCTTTTCCGAGAAGGTAAAGACACACCTGAAAAGAATATTCCTGGAAGGAGAGGAGACAGGGAGAAAGACAAATTAAGTGGATGTTTGCAGCAAAATGAGAACTACTCTTGGTGATAGTGGCAAGACATTTTTCAGTAAAGAAGAGTAGCTCGCTGATGATCTTGGTATTTCAGCAGACTGTCTGTGATGTATAGGAGTGACCGACTAGCCATAGAACGGGCTGATGCGTGTCCTGCCCAAGATGAGGTGGAAGACAATTGGAACTGTGATTTAGCAGAAAAAAACTTTAGGTTGTGCACATTTGTTTACTAGGATTGTTACCTTAGGGGTGTGGGCCGACAGAGGATGCCTGACAGAAATTTATACGGAGGGTTAAACCTTGGCTCTGTTTGAAAATAAAAACAACCTGCTTTCTATCCTTAAGGCAAAGTTACTTCAAATGTAGATACGTTGTAACGTGAATAGGAGTGCGTTCGTTTTGTATTTTGGTGTTTTGTTAGTAAAACAAACAACAACAACACCTTTATTCGCCTTGTACTTAATTACATAATATATAAATAGAGAAAAGATAATATTTGAAAAAAGATAATATTTGAATAGAAAAACAGATGAATAGAAAAGGGCATTTGATCATATCTTCAGTTCATGTTAATTACAAAACAAACATTTGTTCCAAATTAATACCGCGTTCTCTAATCTCAGCCTCGCCATGTTCGTTGCAGATTTTGCAGTAAAACTAAGTAAGGCCCTGTTCGCACTAAGACGAAAATTTGAGTTTGGCGTTTGCAAAAAAAATGAAAATTTTGTAATCACCAATTTTTTGTTTTCGTAATCCTGTTCGCACATGAAGATGCGAATTTTTTTTAGTGACAGATGCCTCTAATGCAAGACAACCGCAAAAATCACACTGAAGGAGTCCGTCATCCATTTGATGACCCAGTGACGGATGGATGTCAACGAACAAAGGATTTTCTCGCCTGACAAAATTTTTACAGCCTCCAAAGCTAGTCGAAGCTAGTTTGAAGTTTCGTTGCGCTTGCAAAAAGTTTGGTGGTGCAAAAAATCGTTCGCACTAGAAATGGCTTCGCGTTGACAGATTTTTTGGCAAATCAAACAAAATTTCGCGCAGTGCTAACAAGCCCTAAATGTACGTTTTGTTTAGTGGATTGATTTCCGTCAGCCATTAATGAGCATCAGGAGCCCACCATCTTGTGAACGAAAACAAAAAAGCAAAGCACAAACAAAAGCAAATTATTTATTTCACAAAATTCACAAAATTGACATGATTTACACGAAAAACACAATTTTTCTCTCCTGCACTCTTATTTCCGGTAATAGTTTACCGCTGATCAAGGTCCCGGGCTCATGTTCTGTCACGCATTCTCCTGCAGGTTTCTATTTCCACGGTGTTTACTTGCACGTTCGAATGCACCAAAATCATTATTAATTCAGTGTTTGATTGAACCCAGAATGCAGTGGATAATCCAATGTGAGCTAAGAACTTTATCTGTCAGGGAAACAATGATTTCGAGGAAAAATACGATTCCAGGTCGATGCGTTCTTGTGCAGAGTGTGAAGTAAGTGTTGTAACTAATTAACTCTGCAAATGTCTTGGAACTGGTATTGTAAACTAAGGCAAGTTCAGTCATTATTGTCATAAAATATCAAGAAAATTGATTGAATTCTGTAGCCAGGAGAGATGTCTAAATTTGATACTTATTTTAGTGGAATTTCTGGGATTTGGAGCACAAAAGTAGGGGGGTGGTCTAACTCCAAAGAGAAAAAGTGCGAAGTTGAGCCACTTTGTCTTTTAGAGTTTTTAGGTGAGTCCTTCAATCTGGCCAAGTTTCATCGAAAATGGAGAGATGGCATGTGTCACCCCTGCCTGGTCCTCTGGTGAACTCACTCTTAAATTGTGCGCTCTCAAAGTCCTTTTCGCTTCTATGTAGGAGATTTATTAACGATCATGTATTTAAATGTTTTAACAGGCCTGCGTGTTCCTCAGACGCTTGGAGAGGAAATGAAAGTTGAAAATGAAGAAGTCGATTACGAAAAAACTCTTGAAAAGGAATATGGTTTGTTTATTTTTTTAATAACTAAGTTACTAAGTCAATACTGAAGAAAGAAAAAACGAATAAACTTATATTAAAGTATTGTAAGAACTAATGAACAAACGAGTGAATAAATAAATGAATAAATGAACGAACGAAAAATGAGACAAACTGACGGATAAACGGATGGATGGATGGACGGACGAGCGAATGAAAGAACGAACTTATGAATGACGGACAGGCAGACCGAATGAACGAATGAACGAATGAACGAAATGAACGAATGAACGAATGAACGAATGAACGAATGAAATGAATGCCGGAATAAATGAATGAATGAAACTAAGTGAATTTCTCTATATTCCCTTACAGGAAAAAGCAACTCTATTGCTCGTCGAAAAGGATGAGCTTATAATAGTTACAGCCCTGACGAAGTGAGAGTCGCCAGAAGAGAAAGTCGCGTAACCAATTCTTTTCTCTCTCTGTTAACACTATATTCAACGGCAAAAGGAATAAATAAAGCTTACAACCGAAATATTTCCTCCCTCCGTATGGACAAGTTTATCACATTTTCTAATAGTTAGTCAAGGCTCAAGTATGATCTATTTGTACCACACGCGCCTGATTTAGTCACAGGTATAGTAAGTAAGTACAAAGCACGATCCAAACCGAAAACAGCGGGGATCTGGATTTGCTAAAGCTTCAAGGGCGTGTCCATTACTGGCAATAGGTGCTTTGTTAAAGAGCTTGTTATGCTGAAAACGGGCAATTGGTTGACTGGTTGAAACACACCACAGAAGGCTTGTTAACTGGGGTGAGTCATGATGTTGACAAAGGCGCCCGATCATAATAATAAGGCGAGTTATCCGTTTCCGCGATACCGGGACCGTAAGGTGGCAATACGAAGTTGTATAAGATGACGTCTTCTGACGCATAAATTGCGTCACGGGCTATTTTAAAACCGTCGTTTTCGATTACAAGACTTAGGGGGTCTTTACATGATACCGGGGCGACTCTCGCACCGGCGCGAGTTCACTCCGGTTCCCTCTTGCAGCTCTGTATTCGTTTACATGATACCGTCGCGAGATTTTGCACCGGATCGAAAATTCTCGCTCCGGTGCAGAAACCGGGGTGAACTCGCGCCGGTGCGACATTATATTTTTCGGTGGTGTCATGTAAACGAATACAGAGCTGCGAGAGGGACCGGAGTGAACTCGCGATGGGGCAAAAGTCGCCCCGGTTTGAACCTCACCCCGGTATGAAACTCGCGCCGGTGCGAGTTTTCTCACGTAAACAGCCCCTTAGGAAACTACAGATCAAAAGGAAACGAAAAATAATTAAATAAACTGAAGATTTGCGTTGATCCGTGGTTTTTGTGGAAATAATTTCCTAGAACGGTTTCGTTATTTAACAACTCAACATTTGTAAGTACTAACTTTTCTTAATCGCGTCATTGTTACCGAAAGAGGAAATGTAATACTCAATTTAAGAAAATGACGCGAATGTAAAACTTGTTTAAGACTTGTTTGAAGGGAAAATATGAGATAAAACCTCTACTTGAATGTGAATGAGTAAGGATTTCCAATAACCACCCTGTGTCTGATCGAACGGCCATGGTTCACTTTACGTCACTGAGAAGCTCGGCATCACCGGTCCTTTAAAGCACCTGGTACAGGCCTCTCAGTGTACTCTATGGTGAAGCTATAAAACATCAAGTTAATCGACATTTTGAGAAGATGATAATATTGTAAAATAACCAAGACATGGCAGAAGGACAGTGGCATAAACAATGTTAACGTATTCATATTTGGCAAATTAGCGACTTGTTCAACGTTACCCATTTGTTACTCGACTCACTTGATCAGCTAAATAGACGCTGAATGGAAAGGATAAACCACAAAACACACGCACAAAAATGAAAAACAGAAAAAAACGAAACAACAGCAAAAAATTACCAACAAAGACTTACTCTAAGGAATAGCTGCTTTCATTTCGGCTTTTAAAAACAACGTATCCAAAATTTAAATGGCAGCTTAAGTTATCCAATCAAGCGACCCATCTACTATGAAAACAAAGCACTTTTAAACGTACAAAAACTAATAGCGTATTAAATATATATTTACCAACTATCAGGTGGGTAAATACAATATTTATTGCACAACGAAGCATCGAGGCTGTAGCTATTTTTCCTTAATTCTCAACTAATAGCGCAATTATTGCCAAGGTAAGGAAAGAGATATATTACTAATGTCTGCGCACGCAGTAGTGAACAGACAGATATAAAGTCTCCCCTATTTTAGAAGGTACATTGTTTTTAAATGGCACGTAGGTCGATGTACAAGCACTAATGAAGAAATCAAATAGACAAACATATTTTTTAACAATAGGCAAAACGGAAAAATCAGTACTCCTTCGCTGCGTGGCACTTAAAAACGTTATAGTCGAAGTAGGAGTTCACTTGAAGTAAACAAATAGTGCCGTGTTTTTATACTAATAATTCCAAACGTTTCGGGATTGGCCCTTTTTCAGTGGAAAAAAAATAACGAACTTGGTTTTTCCACTGAAGAAGGAAAAAACGTAAAACACGACACTTCAAGTGAACGCCTATTTACTATATTTTTTTAACAGCTGTTTTAAAGCAATCTACAAAAATTATTTCGAGGAGTGCCTATGAGCAATTGATGCAACCGAATTGAGTGCCGGCCAACAATTCAAGAACTAAAACAAGGTCGTTTTCAAACAACGCCGGGAAGTAAAAACACTGTCATATTTAACAATTAGTATATACCACACAAGTGAATAGTGCTTTTCGCGCGCTCTGATTGGTTAACTCGGCGGTGATTAGCAAGTACTATTCACCTCCGAGCAGCCGGCGCGCGAGATTTTACAATTTCCGACCGCTTGTCGGTATATTGTCATAGTTAAAGTAATGTTTTAGTCCGCTAACTATTCAGCTTGTGTGGTATATACTAAAACAATTATTCACCTCAGTGTCGGTGAAAGTGGTGGATATTTACCTCGCCGCTTTGCGGCTCGGTAAATATCCACCACTCTTCAGCTCACAAATGTTACGAAATCTCGGTAGGTTTTGTGATCCCGACACGAATCCTTGATTTTGTCAGTACCCTGTCTAATTATTTCCAAATTGGACAGATCGAACTTAAATGGCGAACTGAGCGTAGCCGTTTTAACCTTTAAACTTCTTGTACCTCTCGGATATACGATACTAGAAAAACTGCACGAGGTTAGGCAAATTTGCAAAGCAGATGATGGCCAATCAAGGATTAATTCTTGTCATTTGTCAGTGATGATCATTGCTGGCGAAGTAGGTAAGTGTTGAGCTAAAATGACTCTTACGAGTCTTCTAAAAAGCTGCAAGCTACCTGTTGTTGTTGTCGTTGATATTGTCCTATTCCATATACCAAACTAAATAGCGTCTGGCTAAGTAGGTTTGAGGTTGAAATAAATAATACACTTATGCCAGTTTCAACTGAGTCTGAAATAAGTAAGCATTGTTTTACCAGTTTTCACACGATTCTGTTCGTTTGCATCTGTATCGAGGCTTTTCGACAGCTTTTCTTTTTCGGTCATATTGGCGATGGCTTTCTTCAGGTTATACACCTTATTCTAAAATGGCGACTAATTTATTATTCTTTTCCCTCATTTCTTTGTATTTTGTACTTGCTGACGAGGCAAAGAGGGCTAATTAAGGACGGTGCCTCCTAATACGAAGATGTTTTTTCGCGGATTATCACTATGCTAAAATGTAGATGTTGGTAAGGGCTAATGAAAATTGAAAAGAAACTTGGGGGTAACCATACATTTTTCAGAGATAATTAAGTCCAAAGCTGCAAAAAATAGAGACTTAGTATTTTTTTTTTTCGAAAAAAAGAAAGGAAGAAATATTTCTTTTAACATTCCCTTAGAATTCCCGTTTACATACACTAAGGCAACAACAAACCACAAACTTTGAAACACATAACAACTGGTGATATAAAAATTACTTTTTATGTGGTATTTATTACAAAATCATTGCATTGGAGGCATTTTTGGCCCTGACTGCTCCCTTTTAGTTGAGCAAAAACACAGGCTAAACATATTTTGCGAAGTATGAAAAAATCACGATGTGTTGAGTAGGCTTACCACTTTCGTTTTGTGACGTAAAAAGTGGGGGTTACTACGCGTTTTTAGAGCTATATTGGTTATTTTCTACTTTTAAGGCACTGATTTGGGGGCTCGAGACAATTTTTGCTCTACCCCCTAACAAAACGTTTTCTTGATTCTTCGGGAATTAGAGGACATTTTTTCAATGAAGATGGCTTTGAATGCTCAGAGCAAATTCGAAGACGTTTTGAGATGTGCATTTTGCGTAAATTTCGAAGTTTTTTCCAGTATAACTTGCCCTTTTGGGCTCTGGCGAAGGGGAAGACAAGCACGTACCTAAGATCACGTTTTGTAGTTTTGTCAATCACTTTCGCAGTTGTTTGTTCTGGTTGTATTATCTGTCTGTCGAAGGAGTTTTGAAATGCATAAAAACTACGCAGTTTGAGAGCCAGTATTCGTGATTCCTTGCTTCTGATTTTCGCAGTCTTTTATTCAGATAAATTAAGTTCAAGCTTTTCATCAGTTACGAAGGTAAGACATCGTGTTACGCATGTTATATCTTACGTTCGATGAAAACATCTTTCTTTTTATTATTGTTGAAACAGCAATAAAATTAAAGAATAAAACCGAAACGGATTTGTTGTGTATTAAATCGCTATGTGTAGCACATAACTTTTTTAAGCGATTCCTTTGAATCTTTTTATACAGCGATATGTTTTGATTAAGCTTAAGTCTTAAGCTTATATTATTTGCCACTTCACTTCACTAGCTTTTCCGTGATTCAGCGTAATTTCATAAAACACACCACAATAACGCTTTCGTTTACGGGTTTTGGGTGTAGACAGTCTGTTGCCAATCCTGTAAGACTATCTGCTAAATCAAGAGCTTACAAAAAAATACGGTAACCATAAAAAAACAATCTTCTGAGGAAATCGCGCGAGTAATCGCGCGGAACAAGTTAGTTGCGTGGTGCGCAGAACGAATGCGCACTAACAATAGGAGGCACCGTCCTTAACATGCAAACAAAAGAATAATAAATTGGCCACCATTTTGGAATAAGGTGTATGGTGTGGAGTTGCTTCTAGCCAGTAGCGTCAGAAGTAACGCCATGAGTGTTGGTGCCTGGTGCACTTCAATACTCGGTAGTTATAAGTAGTTATGGCACTGACGCTGTAGCTTCATCGGCAAACTCTGGTACTGATGGTCGGATACTGAAGGACATCTCACCTCCATCATTCCAACTGATGTGGTTAAAGGAAACCGCCACTCTTACAACACATTGACGCTAAATTGTTGGGAATAATTTCTAGATTCCAAATTTTGTTTTAAAGCGTGGTTATAACATTTAAGTGTACAAAAAAATCGATATCATCATCGCCTATTTTCGCTTTCAAATTTCAAGGGCGCGGCCACTTTGGATTTCATGACGTCATTCGGTTGCCTTTAACACAAGGGATTTTCTATTTCATTTGCTTCCTGAAAGTAGAGCGTTTTCATTCACGTGACTCCTGACCATATTGGTTTACTGAAACAAAAGAAAGTATTTGCATTAAAATAGAGTTCAATCATCGCCTGAGCTTCATTAGTTCACTTGACTGAGATATGGAGAATGGCTGTAGGTGTAGACTCAGACAATGTCGTGGCAGTGGCCTTCGTGGACTTCAAGAAGGCCTTTGACAGTGTGTCACATGAGATCTTAATAAAGAAAACTTGAAAGAAACTTTGGCATCTCAGGAGGTTTGCTAGAGTGGATAAAAAGTTATTTGAGTGAAAGAATGCAATTTACCGTGTTAAACGGAGTCAAATCGGATCTGTTACCTGTTTCAACTGGTATACCACAAGGATCGGTACTGGGTCCGACCCTTTTCACTCTATTTACCAATGACCTGCCATCTGCTTTACGTTCGGGGTCCCTGTTTATGTATGCTGATGATACCTCTATATTCTGTATTGGACAATCTGCGGACTTAGCCATTGCTTTATTGAACAAGGCTTTACAAGAAGTCTATAGATGGTGCCTGGAAAACCGATTAACGCCACACCCAGGCAAAAGCGAAGTTATGATAATTAGCAAGAAAACCATTATGGGCCTTCTACCACCGTTGCTTCTAGGAGATTCGGTATTGCGTTACGTCACAAAAACTCGCCTGTTGGGAATGACTGTAGACGACAACCTCACTTGGGTACCTCACGTGTTGGACCTTAAGAAAAGCTTCGTAAACAAATTAGAACTATTAAAACGCTCCAGATTTTTACCTAAAGATGTTTTGATTAAATTCTATTTTAGTGTCATTTTACCATCGATAAATTATGGCCTTGTTTTGTGGGGTTCGTGTCGTAATTCAGATATAATTAATTCAATTGAAAGACTGCACTGTAGGGCCGCTAGGATTATTTTTAATTTATCTAAGGACATGGCATCCTGTGAAGTAATGGAAACCGTGAATTGGTCAACAATCAAATTAAGTTATAAACTGGAAATATTTAAATTAATGTACAACGCATACAATAATATATTACCTGACAGTTTATGTGGAAATATTTTTAGTAAACGAGACAACTGCTACTCGCTGCGAGGGCACGAGGTAGCAGCCATCCGCAGATACAAAAGGAGATTTATGAAAGACTCATTAGCCTATCGAGGGTCTATATTAATGAACTTGGTGAACTACAATGATAAAACAACTAATGTAAGCTTCAAGGAATTAAAGAAGTTGCTTACTGCCAGGGATTATTTCGGGGGCACCCAACGAGCCAAATCAACCAAAAGTTGTAGAAAGGCATTTTTAAGCACCTTATGGTGTTTGAAGTCTGTTTAAAGAGATGTTTTCATAAGCTAGAAGAAGTTCATCTGTTCGGATTCCCTAGCTGCAATTTCAATTGCCCGAAAATGTTAGGGAACAAAATCTTCCTTTGAGAAAATGCAAGCTGAAATGAACTTTTCAGGAAATTTCTAGGGAACTATTTTCTTTCCGAAAATGATAGCCGACGTTTTTGACTGCCAAAAACAGCAATCTCGACCTTTCCGAAAACTTCAGGGGCTATGATTTCCCAATTGCGAATCTTTAAAGGCCACGTTTTAGTTACGAAAATCCGAGTGCACTCTTTCATCGACGCCGAAAACCCAAGGCGAATTACCCTCCACCGAACAGATATCTACCGAAACTTGTCGTTGGGTGCCCCTGATTATTTTAAAGACTTTATTTTTGACGGCACAGCAGGCTCTACGTCGAGACACAGAGTCAGCGACTATGTGTACCTTTAAATTGATTACTGCTAGATTTTAGACTATTTCTGCTTTTAGCTTTTATTAATTTTATAGGTATATATTTCGTATTTAAATTAATTACTGTTGATATTTTAGTTTTTATCGAACATTTTACATGTATATATTTCATTGTGACGTAGTTAGCATACACGACCACACAAGCTTGTAAGCTTTAAATCTTATCGTGTTTAAATAAAGGTTTTATGTTATGTTATGTTATGTTATCAATTTCCAGAGGTTTAGTTTGGAACACAAACATGGATGCTGTTTCTTTGTTTTGGAACACCAACGTGGCCGCCGTGACGTCACGAGAAAACACTCTATAGCTGCAACCAATTAACGTCACGGAATCAAAAATGGTGGCGCCCTGGAAAGTGAAAAAAGGCGTTAATGATACCCAACTATTTGCGCACTTTAAATGCTTTTCCCACATTATAAACTAAATTTTGGAAACTAGTAATTATTTCCAACAATTTAGGGTAAATTTGTTGTAAGAGTGGAGATTCCTTTTAAGGTGCCGTCCTAACCCCTACGACTGTACTATGCCCAATTTGGGTTACAACCTTCCCCGACAGCTGATAAATGGTGGTGTCTAGACGTATACCTTGGTAGAGGGGTTATATATAGTTTGATGAAATGTTTGGTACATTTCATGATGGAAAAAGTGTTAAGTTTCCTGTTTTAGTTTACGTGGCAACGTACTCTCACTTGCTATGTCTTTATAACAAGGAACTGACAGTTTGTTTTCTTTCAAATTTGTCGTAGCCTGTTTTCCAAATGATGTTCGAGCTCAAAAATATCTAAGTGATGAAGATGCCGCTGCTCTCGCCAAATACGAAGACTAGCAAACTATGCTAAAGCACGTTCCTGGCTTGGTGAAGAAATGGTATGCAAAATAATAATAAACACACAGGAAAGTAATTGCAAAAACTGCATATTTTACAGTTTTTCTTAATTTTCAACACATTGTGACAATGTCTAAGTAAGGTCACGACCCTCTCAATATTCGTCATGCGTTATCGAAAGATATCCTGCGATATAACTTACGTAATTTTTTCCTTTGTTTTTTTTTATTTATTAGTACAGTAACAATTTTATATTACATTACCGTCTACTAACATTACTCTACATTACTATACTTAACAGATTAAAGTAGAAAAACCCACACGCGATAAAATTTCCAAAGTTCTTTTTGGGCAGTCGCGATCTTTTTTAGAATTCGAGTTTTCCTGGAATAAACAAAAGAAAGTTCTTAAAGTCTAAAACATCTCCGCAAAGGCTCGTGCGAAAGATGCAATATTTGGCTATCAGTAAACAGTCAATATTCCTATCATGCCAGCCGTAGAGTATATGACTTGTGGATAACGTTATTGTTTCATTTGTTTTTTGGTACCACCATTCTTGAAACAGAATCCAGAAATCCACTGTTAGAGTACAGTTTATTAGCAGGTGATGCAGCGTTTGTTCCTCAGCGCTGCATAGGTTGCATGCATATGGGGCTTTCTGAAATGCCGTCTCGATAAAGTGTAGCGCGAGTTGAAAGCACGTTATGAATCACTTTATATTGAAAAATTATTATTTTTACTTCGTTTGTGACCGTAAAAGGCATGAGGTAAACCTTCTGGATGGTTTTTCCTGTAAATCCGTGTCGTAGAAGTTTGGTTTCGGCAGTGGGAGGAACGAAGATGGTGTTTAAAAGAGAGGAGTAAATAGAACTGGTTCTTAAGGTGTTGACAGTGGTATCGTTTGTGACGTTCGGAATAGGGTTTTTAAGTTTAGCTTTCCAGTTTTTTGGGATTGCATTAACCAGGCCATAGTATGTAGTGAAAGGAACATTCAAATTGAATTTTAATGCAAGTTCGTGCCACTTCAAAAAATCCTGATTTTGATTTAATATGTCGCTTATCTTGGTAATACCGGCGTCATACCAACATTTGTAAAAAACAGTTTTTTTTCCTACAAGAATGTTCCTGTTATTCCACACTATTTCGTTTTTAGGATTTGTTTTGGAATCGATGCCCGTTGAAATTTTGAACTCGCACCAGTAATCTAACATTTTTTTTTTATAAAATGTGGGAAGCTTATCATCAAGGTCTAGTAAACTTGCTGCAAAGTTGCATTTTGTTAGGAAGGCAAGACTACCACATTTATGCAAGAGCTGGTTAGGAATTATTTTCCAGGAGGCCTGTGACTCGTCTTGAAGTCTATTGACCCAAGTTATTTTGAGCGCTTTTTCCATGATTTTAAAATCACAGATTTTCAATCCGCCATCTTTCCTTTCTCCAATTATGGTGTTTCTTTTGATTTTAGGGGCTTCCAGCCCAAATAAAGTTGAAAATTAGCTTATTTATTTCTGGGATGTAGTGATCTGGAACAGAGAGAACAGAAGCTGAGTAAATTAATTTAGATAACCCAAGTGTTTTAACTATGTTAATCTTTCCATAAAGAGTTAAATTTCTCTGCTGCCAAGGGTTTAGCGTTTTCTCGAGGTTAATATTTTTTCACCGAAGTTCAGTCTGTTAGCACTTTCTTGATCGCAAGAAAAGAAGATACAAAGGGCGTTGATAGGTTCTTTTGGCCACTTAAAACCAAAGGGTTCATCTGTTCTGTCTTTCCATTCGTCTAACCACATAGCTTCGGTTTTAGTGGTGTTTATTTAATTTCTAAGCCAGAATGCTCTTTGAAGTCATTTAACACCCTTAATAGACTCGAAACGGAGTCGAGTTGACGAACAAAACTGTTGTGTCGTGGGCGTATTGACTTAATTTGAGCTCATGTTTGTTGACTTGGATACCTTTGATAGTGGGATCATTTTATATGGATCTAGAGAGGAGTTCTGTGCCGAGAACGAAGAGGACGCCAGACAGCGGACAACCTTGTCTGACTCCCCGCTGTAGGGAGGAAAAGGTTGAAGCATGACCGTTATTCAGAACACAGCTAGTAACATTATTATAGCAAATTTTTATCCAATTTTGAATGTCATGGCCGAAGTTGAAGAGCTGAAGTGTTTCTAAGAGATAGTTCCATTCAATGGAATCGAACGCTTTTTTGAAGTCTAAGAAAATGGTAATACCTTTTTGATTTAGCTTATCTGTATAATGTATTAAGTCGTAGATTAGCCTTACATTTTCACCAATGTAGCGACCTTTAACATAACCAGTTTGATCGGGGTTTATTAACGTTGGCAAGACTTTTTCAATTCTCTTGGCTATAAATTTGGAGAGAATCTTGTAATCAACGTTCAGAAGTGAGATAGGCCTTAGATATTCCAGAATAGTTTTATCCTTGGGTTTTTTTTGGGGGGATAAGCGAGATTATTCCTCGTCTTTGGCTTATAGAAAGCATACCGTGCTGAGAAGCAAAATTGTAGCTGGCTAGCAGATCATGACAAATGTCTGGCCAAAAGAATCGGGAGAATTCAGCTGGCAGGCCATCATTGCCCGGGCTTTTGTTATTGTCGAAGTCCTTGAGCGCATTAGTGCATTCTTCTACGTTCATCAATCCTTCACAAGATTTCTTCTGTTCTTCACTTAGTGCCGTTACGTTTTTTGGATTAAAAAATGGCGAGTTTTTGAAATTTTTGGGATCGATATTGGTGGAGCGGCATAACGACTCATAAAACCTTTTTTCTTCTTCTAAGATTTCAAATTGATCTTCTATATAACAGTTTTCCCCAACTTTAAGTTTGGAGACTGTTTTAATATCATGATGGCGTTTTTCTAAGCTGCAGAAATACTTTGTGTTGCGTTCTCCTTCTTCATGCCATCTCACTTTGCTTCTTAGAATTGCGCCTTTGGTTTTCGTCAACATGATTTTTTTGAGACGTGATCTCGCACATTGAAGTTCGAGTATGATGCTTCTGTAGTGCGGATTATTTTCCGCTCTGGCTTGAAGGTCATTTACTTTTTTGTGCAATAATTTTTCTTCATCACGATATTTTTCGCTTTTCGTTTAGAGTACTTGATCGTGAAACCTCTTACCTCCATTTTTATAAGGTCCCGCCGTTACAATATCAAGCCAAGTTTTCTCTCTTTCTATGGCCTAATATCAGCGATTAAGCTATTGCGCAAAACTTTTCAAGAACATTTCCGTCATGACAATGATGTTGATAGCAGTGGCGCTTTTTTGCAAAACTTTCTGAAGGCAAATAAACCAAACAGATTTATTTATAAAACGCTTGTAGAAAGAAAAAGGAAGAATCCCATAAACAGCCAGAAGAAATGGTGCGCTGACTGCTCGATTGAAGAGAACAATTCGATTGATTGGGCAGCTGTTTATCAGTCACCTTTTCAGTGTACTAAAATAACTAAACTACGCACTTTTCAATTTAAGCTGCTGCACAGGAGATTGGCGACCAATGACTTTCTTCAGCGAATCAATTTGTCAAACACTAATCTGTGTAGTTTTTGCCAATGCGAAGTTGAGACATTGATTCACCTTTTCTGGAGCTGCACCATCATATCCCGTTTTTGGCAGAGTTTTAGGAATGGTTGCTGAAATTTGAAACCCCGCAATGCTCACCCGAATTAACGCCATCCTTGGTAATAGGTTTGAAGCCTCACCTATTTAATTATAAACATCATCCGTTTTTATTTTTGATAGCAAGAATGTACATCTGGACTTGCACGCTTCTCTCTCCCAAGGATAGAAGACTTCCCCCCTTTCCTCTCACATTATAACCTCTAAACGAATCTCTTTGTCTTATTGCTTGGTGCGGGCTGGAGCCGTGGGCGTGGTAAGTATATCTAAGTATATATGTTATTTCTTGATTTATGTATTTATTTTTGTAAAATTGATGTATATAATAATTAACGACAATTCTCTCAAAAAAAAAAAAAAAAGGTCCCATTTTAAACCTAAGGCAAGCGGCTCGTTGTATTTCTCCTTAAAGATTGGAACGTTTATCTTGAGTGCTGATACATATGCTTCATCTTTATAGTAAGGCCGTATTAACTTTCCAGAAGCCAGGTCCTCTTTTTTGGTTTAGGTGATTAGACTGGAGAACAAGTGACACAGCGGAGTGATCAGATTCGGGTGCATGGACGATGTCGCATTTCTTTGCTAACCGAATTAACTCCTGTGAAACTAAGAAAAAATCTAAGCGACACTGAATTTTAAACGATTTAGTTCTCCATGTGTAACACTACTTGTCTTTGTTCAGGTTTCGCCATATATCACTTAGGTTATACAAATCACGAAGCGTATATTGATTTCTTGGATGACAGCCGATTTTTTAGATACAGGTTTTCCGCCTCTTTTGTCATTTGAGGTGAGTGCGCAATTGAAGTCTCCACCTATTACAATTAGATCTTGTGCGAATTCCTCGAGTTGTTGGTTTAGTCTTTCCAAAAAAACAACTTGTTGGGTGACATCGTCGGGTGCGTAAATGTTGACGAGAACAATAACTTTCTCTTCCAGTGACAATTTTAAAATAATGAACCTTCCTTGTTTGTCTGGTATGACTTTTTCAACTTTGAAATTCACAGAGGGATTAATTAGTGTAATGACCCCTTTACTATGGTTTGTGCCGTGGCTAAAGAAAGCTTTGCCACCCCATTTGTTTTCCAAGATAGGTGCAAGATCTTTGGAGCAGTATGATTCTTGCAAAAATCTGACATGATGATTTTGTTTGTGTAACCATCGAAAAACGGTTCGGCGTTTGATCGATTTATTAAGGCCTCTAACATTTAGTGACAGGCATTTTAGATCAAAAGCACTGGCAGTATTGACAGTGTTCATTTTGTTGGCAATTTAAAGGAGCACAATCCAGGCGGAGTGATAAATAAATACGGGTTTCTTCCGACAGAATTTTGTTGACTCACGACAAATTGGGACAAAAATAATTTGACCTTTTCTCAGACTGGCTACTGCGAAAATGTGAACGAACGACAAAAGAAGACAGTTGTTCCAAGCGAAGCGGGTTGGAGTTACATGTAAAGTGAAGGTAGTGTAACATAATAAACTTAAAGACTACAACTACATAGGGTATATATACAAACATAAACAAAAAGGAAATTTGGTTACTTAGCTCGATGAGATAGAACCATTGACCCGGCACAGTTTCGCTCAATTTTTGTTGTCTTTGAATGTCGTAACTAAGCCAGCAAATTAGGTAGGAGCTACTCAGTGATACTCAACTGGAATATTCGAAATGTCAAAAACCTTGTTATCAATAAAGAGAGATCTGTTGACAACCTTCGCGTCGCGACCAACTTGTTTAGCAGCAAACATGGATTGTATAAGGGTTTTTCTTTCCTTCTGAATTACTCGAGCAAAGTCTTGGGTGATATAGGCATCACCGTATCTGGCTGAGGACCTGAGCCGGTTTTTGACTTTAAATACGGCATCCCTGTCTTCTCTCACAGCAAATCTTGCAATGATCGGGCGAGGGCGAGCAGGAGTAGCGCCATTGTTTTGTGGTTTGCCAACGCGGTGAACAGCATGGAATCGAATCTCCTCAGCGTTCATTTTGATATCATTTTCTAGAACATCATAAATGATATCCTGGCAGTTTTCGCCTCGGCTTTCGGGGATATTCATGAAACACAAATTTTCTCGTGTCGTATAGTTCTCAAGAGCGACGAGGTTCTCCTGGGCTTCTTTCAAAGCGGGTTTAAGCATCTCGTTCTCGGCATGGAGCTTTTTCAGGTCGGCCCTTAGACCTTGAATTTCCGCAGTTTGCTCGTCCATCATTTTTTGGTGAGAGCTTTTTGAATCTTTGTGGGCTTTGGACTCTTGCTGTAGGTCCTCGATGCTTGCCCACGCGTGGTTCACAGATTTCTCTAGTTCATTCAGTGTTGATTTGACGACATTGATGTCATGTTTGAGTTCACACGTAAGTTCAGAGATCTGTGAGTGAAGATTGGAGAAATTGTCTTCCATACGAGATTCTATGGCGATTGATTTATCAAGGAGTATTTCCATAGAGATAAGCGAGTCGGTCTCCTGGTTTTCTTCCATTTCTTCGCTCTTCCGTTTGTTTCGTTTCGGAGTTGGTTTGTCGGCGGAGCTTGAACTTGACGATCGTTCCGAACGCTTTGACACGAGTATAAGCAGCAAACAACAAATGTTTTCAAATAACTGGTGTATGGCTGTTAAAAGGACACCACTGGATGCATTTTAGCGACCTTAAAAGGCCAGTTGTGGCTCTTCTCAACTAAGGAATCAAAGAGCGCGGAGACCACGTCCGTCCGCCATGGTTCCTCATTCGCATTTTTTCACTTACGTAATTTTACCAACCTCGTTCCCAGGACTTTTTCCTTTTATTTAATTTAAAAAGGGGGAAACGACCTGGAAACGAGGTTAGTAATTTGACGTGTCGCGGACAAATTTGGCGGCTTTTCCAGCTTTTCTGCAATAAAATCAGTAAATTGTGCTTTGTTATCAATGTGTTAGACATTAAAATAATTATCCCGCTCAAACTCTCCGAAAAAGCGCGCGAAAACTCCACGCTAAGAGTTGACCTTATTTGTATCACATTTTCATATGGACAGGCCTATTGTATGTATATTTGAACAACTCGATATTGCAAACTGGACAGCATAAATGGAATAAAAAGTTTCTCATTAGGCGGTTGATCGTGTGCAGTCGGTGGGAATATATTTATAGTAATATCCCGCAATATATAGTATACACGAGACCATTTATATTTATTTAAAATAAACAAATTTATCTATTTTTTTGGTTCATTTGATTGATTTGACGGACTGATTTGATTATTCTCCGTAGAAAACCCAACAGTCGGGATCATGAATGATCTTCTTGTTTCCCTCAGAGTAATGAATCTCAGATTTTGATCGATTTTTAGGCTTAATCGAGCGACTACGCCAGGTGTACCTACATATCATATCGTTAACCTATCTTCCTTCTGGAGACTTTAAAGTGGCACTGAAACGTGATTTGGATAAACCCAAAGATGTATTTATTTGTTGCTTTGAAGGTTATTGCCTATTTTGAATTAAGAGATTTTAAAAGGCATTATGGAAAAGGGCGATC
>JAEMWC010000900.1:347500-353485 GCA_016490735.1 Pachyseris speciosa
ATATTTAAATGACGTGAAACTCTGCATTTGGAGCCAGGGAGGAGTATGAGATGATGACGTACGTAGTAGCAAGAACGAGCAATTTGAAACTTCAACTTCAACTTTAACTTTATTTCAGTAAAAATAATGGTCTTACAATATAGACTGGCCCTCAAAATAGCAATTGTTAATCTACTGTATGCGGCCCAGGGGGAAAAGAAATTAAAATGAAAAGAAAAGAAAAGAAGAAAAGAAAGGAAGGAGTAATATTTTAAGTTACAATAATTCATATTTTATAATTGTTTTATTTATATATATTTTTATAATTGTTTTTTTTTCTTACGAAATCCACTTCATGCGGCCCAGTTGGTTTGTTTTTAAACAAACATACACTCAAACACATAATACTGTTTGCTGCTCTAAATACTAGAGTTTCACTGCAGTTGTTTGAGTTTGTAGAAAAACTATTTTTGAGACGAAAACGGCATGTTTAACATTTGAAATAAGCCCCCCCTCTCTATTAAGCCCCCTCTCTAATAAGCCTCCTGAGGCCCCCGTTAATGAGGCCTGAAATTAAATAAGCCCCGGGGTTAATAGAGCTTTTACGGTGCTTAACTGTTGAACCAACTTTTTTTTATTATCAATGGCGTCTTAATGTAGTGATTTTCTCTTTTTGAAATATCGGAAAGCAATCCGTGAAGTACTTTGGTGAATTCCTTTTTAGGAAGATCTCCAATATGACAAGCTATCTCATTCCAAAGTTTTACGCCAAAACGAGACAAGGAGTTTTTGTGTATTTCCAGCTTTGAGCTTTCAATGTGAAAGTTACCAGAAGTAGATAATCGTGTATTGTATGAATGCATTGTTGAGGTTTTTTCAAATGAATTTAAGAGATTTGGTGGCGAATGGTTGTTGTTGAATCGTGCATTAGACGAGCTACAGACTTATACTTACATAAATCGCAGTGGTAAGATATCAGCGGCGATAAATAGAGGAATTGCAATGTTGTTCACGTATATCCCTAAAATACATCATGTGAAGCACTTTCTTTTGGAGAACTAGAATTTTATTAAGGGAGGTCTTGGAAGCCTGACCCCAGACAGCAAGGGGTAAATGTATAAAAGTATAGAGCGTTTTCAGTCACGCAAGTAAAAAAATAAAATCATCAACCATTCAATAGATAAAGTTAAGAAATTGTGATAATATAGAAGAGTAATAAATAAACAACATGCCAAGGTCTCAGGGTCGGGCGACATCCCGTACTCGAGTTATTCCATAAAATGTACCACTCCAAATTATAGTGTTTTGTCACGGAAAAGCCATCTTGGCGTCCCTCTGAGGGACGCCAAGATGACGGCCGGAAACGAGTTAAAACATATGTTTCTTACTTTAGGTGTCTCAAAGGCTTTGTTCTCTCTGTTGAGCTTTCAAACATTCACATAGACGCTTCTCTTACCATGTTGGTGAATCGATGTTTTCATGTAAGTGACATGCTTGTGAGCAGACATCTTTATGTCACGCACTGTGAAAAACTCTAAAAATTCAAACTGCTCTATTTTCAAAACAAAGCAAGCTACCGAGCTGAAAACACGCAAGCAGATGCATTTCCAAAATGTCTTTTACGTGATGAAGATAAAAGTGCAAAAGTCTGTTTACTTTTGAATTTTATTTTTTTTCTGACGTCACATGAAAACCCTCTATGACGAGGTATTGAGTGCCGTAATTTTGAAATGCGTGCAATACATTGTAATTTGAAATCACTACACTGAAAGATTATAGCCCGGACAGAAACAATTAGGCTCTAGGTTTCACTGCTATTCATAGTATTTGCTACACAATAACAGTTTTTTGGCTGTTCAAGTTTCGAACATTTCTCGCGACACTCAGTAAAAAACAATCAGAATTATAGGCATACAGGTCGAAAACAAGTACGGTGAACCCCAATTTTCATTGCATGTTTTCATACACGACTATCAATTGTCAGCCAGGTTTGATAAAAATCTGGATAGTTAAAAATTATTCACCGAAGTGGAGGTGAATAGTGGTGGATATTTACCGATCCGCGAAGCGGCGAGGTAAATATCCTCCACTTTCACCGACACTGAGGTGAATAATTGTTTTAATATATCATACACAAGCTGAATAATTAGCTTACCAAAACATCGACAAGCGGTCGGAAATTGTAAAATCTCGTGCACCGGCTGCTCGGAGGTGACTAGTATTTGCTAATCACCTCCGAATTAACCAATCAGAGCGCGCGAAAAGCACTATTCACTTGTGTGGTATATACCCAGTTCAAACGTCGAACTTTTCATGCGCCGAATCAAATGCCTATTTGGGTCGACGCAAATAAATTAAAATTGAACGTTGATTCAGAGGTCGAATTAAATGCGTCGAATTAAGTGTGACTCTTGATGTTTTTCCGAAAATACATTGAAATAATTTATGCATGAGATTCGGCACGTGAGAAGTTCGACGTTTGAATCAATTAAATTCGACGATTTGATTTGGGTCGACCCAACTATTAATTTCGACCGAGCCGGCCGAATTTAATAGTTGGGTCGACCCCAATCAAATTAGTCGAATTTAATTTATTCACATGTCGAACTTCTCAATACATGTGCCGAATCAGAAATGATTTGATTCGGCGCATAAAAAGTTCGACGTTTGAACCGGGCCTAATATATCATATTCAAGGGAATTAAAAGACAGGGGTGGAGAAGTCTCCTTGAGAGTTCATTTTGTCCATTTTCTGTGGACATGTCTTGCTTATTCGATTTCCCATTATGAGAACCACACACATGTATAGTGCCAGTCCTGGCGCGGCAACAGAGAGCCTCATTCAGTTAAATAAAACCTTAAAAGTGTAAATTACTTCTGGCGGCGTAATTTACACTTTTAAGGTTTGATTTAACTGAATGAGGCTCTCTGTTGCCTGGTCCGCAGTTAAATAAAACCTTAAAAGTGTAAATTACTTCTGGCGGCGTAATTTACACTTTTAAGGTTTGATTTAACTGAATGAGGCTCTCTGTTGCTGCGGACCAGGACCGGCACTATACATGTGTGTGTTAAAACGAAGGTATAACCTTTTGCGCTACACCACCACCCCTTTTAGAGAAAGCGTGTGAAGGGTACACAAAGGCATGGCCGCTGCACGCATTGGGGAAGAAGTCCTCAACGAGTTCTACGGCCAAGTCGCCCCGTTGAGGAAGCCGCCCCGAAGGGCTTTGGGACGAGTTCAGCGTTTCAACCACGGATTTCCAAGACTGGCTCCATGTCTGGAGAATGGACGGCAATCCAGACCGCCAAGCGGCGAGAAACATTCTGGCCTTCTCCGTTGAAACTTTCGAAGACAAAGCCCTTCAGGTCTTGGAAAGCGAAACGCGAGCTCTTGGCAACATCAAGGTTTCTTTCGGGATGGAGATTTACGTCAACCGCGAAATCAGAAACGAAGAGGGGCAAATGGAATTGGAAACCCAGAAACATTATTTCAAAGGAGACACCCACGTCTTCAGGGGAGCAAACCTTGCCCAGGACTTCGGGCAAAGATACGACCAATTTCTCGACCGGATAAACGGGGAAATCGACAGCTGGTCGGAGCGAGGCTCTGGATGGGCAATTGACAGAATCTCGATCGCCTATGTCAACGTCGCCAGATACCAGCCACTGAGAGGCGGCACTTTCATTCCAACGCCGAAGAAACTGGCGGCAAAAAAGGCAATCATCAATGTGCAAAACAGAGACAACGAATGTTTGAAGTGGGCATTGAGAGCAGCTATGTTTCCTGCACAAAAAGACGCACAAAGACCAAGCAAGTATCCAACAGAAGACGGCATCAACTGGGGCGGTATCATGTTTCCCACACCACAGAAACAACTTGACAAACTCGAAAAACAAAACCCCACCATTGCATTGAACATGTTTGGGTGGGAAAACAACGATGTGACTGCTCTCAGGATCAGCCCAAAAGATAAAACCGTCCAAAGAACAAATTTGATGCTCCTTCATGACGGTGAAAGAACCCATTATTGCTTTGTAAAGAGGTTGTCAGCCCTGCTTCATGACCAAACAAAACATGGACATAAAATACACTTCTGCACAATGTGCCTGATTAGCTTCACAAAAGATTCTTGCTAACCACCAGAAATACTGCAACGGTGTGAATGGCACTCCGACAAGAATTGAAATGCCCGAAAAAGGCAAAAACACCTTGAAGTTTCAAAACTTCTTCAAACAACAAAATGTCCCCTTTGTGATTTATGCCGACTTCGAAGCCTTGATTGAAAAAATTCCCGAAGTCAAACGCGAAAGAACAGCCTGCACGGAAAAAACAGACAAACACACAGCATGTGGTTTTGCTCTGACCTTTGTCAGAAGCGACGGCCAAAGCTGCCCAGTCGAAAAAAAAAAAAAAAAAAAGGCTGTGACGGCGACAAAAACGCTGTGGAAGAGTTTCTCGAAAGGTTGTTGCGCTTGGAAAGAAAAATCCGGGAAACTTTAAAAACACCAAAACCGCTCACAATGTTAAACCGCGACTGGCTGAGCTTCAAAAACGCCAAAAAATGCCACATCTGCAACGAAAACCTGATCAAACCAGAGTTTCTCGACTCAGTTGGCGTGTGGGACAACAACACAGGCAACTACAGCGGGCAAAGCCACAAAACCTGTTGTTACAAAGCACAAAGAAACTTATTGGGCCTAAAGCCGAAAGAATGACAAGCCCCAGCAAATGTGCAGAGCCATTGATGCGCAAAAACGTCAGAGACGCAGTCAAGGATCATTGCCACATCACAGGGCGCTTCCGTGGCGCGGCTCACGACGAGTGCAACAAGAAGCTGCGAATCAACCCGAAGACCATTCCCATTCCTGTCGTGTTCCACAACCTGAAAGGATACGATGCACATCATCTGATGCAGGCAATGTCGAAGGTAAGAGGAGCCGGGGAGCTGGACTGCATTGCCAAAACCATGGAAAAATACATCTCACTCTCATTGGGAAACCTGCGGTTCATTGATAGCAATGCATTTCTGTTGGCCAGTCTCGACGCGCTTGTGAAATCAACACCGAAAGAGGCGTTGAAAACGACAAAAAAGCTTGTTGAATCAGCAGAGAAATTTGATTAAAAGGCATCTACCCCTATGAGTACCAAGTTTTCCGAAACAAGCCTTCCAGCCAAAGAACTCTTCTTCAGCAAACTGGCCGGCGAACACATCTCAGACGAAGACTTCGCACACGCAAACAAAGTCTGGAAACGTTCGGGTGCAAAACCCTCGGCGACTACCACGACCTTTATGTGAAAACAGACGTTGCGCTTTGGCTGACGTTTTCGAAAACTTCCGCGACATTTGCCAGAAGCAGTACGGCCTGGACCCCGCACACTATTACACCTCTCCTGGCCTGTCGTGGGACCCTCTCCTGAAAAAGACGGGGATCGAGCTGGAGCTCCTCACCGACATCGACATGCACCTCTTCGTGGAGCGGGGGATGCGCGGAGGAATCTCAATGGTCAGCAAAAGGCACGCCAAAGCCAACAATCCTCTCTTGCCGGACTTCGACGAAAGCAAACCAACCACCTTTATCATGGATCTCGACGCCAACAACCTGTACGGCTGGGCCATGAGCGGGACGCTTCCCGTGGGGAAATTCAAGTGGAGCGGTTGGCGTCCGTCAGAGGACGAAATCCTTGAAATAAAACAAAACGGAAAAAAAGGCTACATCTTTGAAGTCGACCTCGCGTACCCCGAAGAGCTCCACGAAGAGCACAACAGTTATCCCTTGCACCCGAGAAAAAGGTCGTGAAAAAAGAATGGCTGTCCCCCCATCAGGAGAAGCTGATGAACGACCTCCATCTCAACCCACCAGACTGCAGAAAGCTCTTGCTGACGTTGCAGGACAGAAAGAACTATGTGGTGCACTTCCGCAACCTGCAGTTTTATCTGGAGCAGGGCATGAGGCTGAAGAAGATCCACAGAGTGTTGGAGTTCAAACAAAAACGCTGGATGGAGC